>CM069443.1:55092413-55326618 GCA_035610835.1 Ophiura sarsii | reverse complement strand
CTTTTTTTGTGATGGGGGAGGTGATTGGGTTGAATTTCGGTGTTCACCGCTCAACAGTTCAAATTAATGAGTATCAAGAAAAAGGAACAACATAGCTTGCAATTTGTAAATATTAGGCTGACTTGGACAAGTTTCTCTACTCGCGGCAAAGCTTTTGATAAATCGTCAGATATAAATATAATTGATTGCGGACCTAAGACAATTTTATTTTCGAGTTTTTGCGAGTTGAAAAAATGACGGGTAGTTTTCCCGGCCCATTTTAGCGTCAAAATGGCCCCGGGTATGCGGGGACATGATTTTTGTCAATCCCGGGTCAAGTCCCCGCTACATCATGGCTATTGCCCGGGTAGGGGGGGGGGGGGGGGGGGGGGGGGGGGTTGCTACTGACAGACGCCATAACCAGGGAGGTGGTTTTATAGTAATTAAACCATCCCGAGTTAAACATCTCTCTGGTCTAACCGAAATCATGGACTAATAAAGTCCATGCCGAAATCATCAAGTTTACGCACAATTTTTAATCACCCGGCGGCATTCAACTTGTGATTGCTCGCTGAATATACATCATATATATTCTTTACTTCACATGAATAACACTGATTCACTGAATATGTACTTATTTCAATTGAACACAAATTTAATTATTTTATATGTCAATAAAAATTATATATATCCGAGCTTGAAAAGACCAAATTATGCTGGCAAAATGGTCGCGTTGGGAAATGCCGGCACGGGGCCGCGGGGGTTGAGGATAGCCGGGCGGAACGGGTCATCACTGTCAACTAATAACAGCTCTCTCTCTACGGTGGCTAGCAGATCTCCGCCGTGAAAAGCTAAGCAACAGGGCGGCCGTGTAAATTTGACGGTCTAGGTAAAATCAGTAGAAAAGATCAGTAAAACTCTGAGTAAAGAATTTATCTGTGGTAATGCCTTGCTCTGAGTAAAGATAGTCCTTTTATTATTTCCCTATACAAAACAAACTATTTCGTTCAATCATGTCGGTACTAAAATAAATTTAGCAGTGTTCATAGTGCCCACACCATAGTGACTCGTCATAATAAGACAGGCGGGCGTGCACTAAAGTAATAAACGAAATAGCTTGTGGATTGCTCAACTCAACTCAATTGAAGATAATTGACCTTTTATTAAAATCGATAAGACATCGAGTGTTGACGTAGAGTGTACCATATAACAATAGATGAAAAGCCATTGGCACTTTCAAAACATCGCGTTAGTAACGAGATTAAATCGACTATTGAAATTTACAACTCATTAAAGTGCGATTAAGTTCTATTAGAATAACAATGAAGTCCAACGACTGTTGCTGAAACGATTTTCCACGATAATAACCCGCTGAAACCCAATCGCGATCATAACACGATATATCTAGATTTGCTTCGTTTATATCACTTCACTCAGTTATGACATCGTGCCTAAGATTATTTGTGATTATCTCCTAAAATATCCCCATTATTTTTAGCACTTTGTGGCAGAGGACGCAAGGACTGCAAAGTCCCTTGCCCAAGGACACAACATGGTGGACACATTGGGACCTTTAAGGGGGGACTCAAGGAAGTTTTTGTTTTGATTTTTTGAATTTTGTGAGTGCTGTAATTATTGAACTATTAATCAAATGTATATAAAAGTATACATTTTTGGAAAGGAAATCAAATTTGGCGTCAATTTTGACCAAAAATGGTGGGTTTTTTTATAAAATCACAAAATTCACATTTTTGACCCAATTTGTTTTTAACAAAGCTAACAAAAATAAATTTTGAGTAAAATATGCCCAAATCGCTTGATGATAATGTAAAGATACTAATAACCTAATCTAATATTTTTTGAAATTTTGACCCAAAAGTGCCAAAAAACGTCAAAAAGGGGGGGGGGGAATCAACATTTTTGGTCAAAATTGATGCCAAATTTGGATTCTCTGATCCATTTCCTTTCAAAAAAAGTATACTTTTATATACATTTGAGTCATAGTTCAATAATTACAGCACTCACAACAAAATTCAACAAAAAAACTTCCTTAAGTCCCATTTAAGTTTTAAAATACCTTGCGATCATGAGAGATACACAATCTGCTGCACCACACAATGCCCAATACTTACACTAACCGATTTATATCTCTCTACTATTTTTTGTTTGATTTAGATTCCTGAGTAATTTTAGTCTTTTGTATAGTGATGACTATGTCATCTGGAGAACCATGCATCCAATGGATATGGAAGGGATCAGTTCAGTAAGTCACATTATTATCACATCAATATTAGTCCCCACATTATGTGACTAGTATATGTCAAAAAGGACATGTTGGTCGGCAAACACAGTTTTGAGGTAGAGGCCAATATATTTGGTAAAATATAAAGAAGAAAAAATAATGCTTCTACAAATCATATCTTGTGATTACAAAGTCTGATTGCCTTCAACGTGGTGTCATTTCAGAGCTTAAAATGTGCTCTATCAAGTCATACCAATAACTCTAACTTGGGCCTCCAACATTTCCTTGTTTATGTGACGGGTCACATATTCATTATCCAATAGGTTAATTAAGATCACAACTGTTTAGCATCTGTGGAACCTCATAATAAAAACAAAATGTAATGAATACATTTACATGTTTGTTCTTTGTATGAGTGTGCATGTATGTTAAATAGGCATGATCAGATGAATCTCTGGTGCAATAATGCCTCTGATTTGGGGGAAGGGAGAAAATATAGATTATATTTGACCTTTTACCATGAATTAGATGATGAGAATTTACAAGAAAAACTCTACTTAACAACAGGGCTGCCAACCCTTCCTGATATTCCGCAGAAGACTTCCTGAAAATGGACTGATATTCCCTTGTTAAAATGAATACATTCATCAATCTTCCTGATTTCCATAATTGATTGCCATAGGATTCTTATCATTTTTAATATCGTCTTGATTCCTGTGCCAAATCTTCCTGATTGTCAGATTGTGGTGTTGGTAGCTCTGCAATAAAAGCAGAGATAAGAGAATCGAGGTAGAACATAATTTTTTGAAACAAATTTCATTATTTTATAATTATTCAGATTATAGCAGGTCCTCAGAATGCCAATGATGTAGTAAGGATTGAATTGACCCAGAATGACAACACAGACGAGCGCCCTCTACATCTACGCTATCTACGCATCCAATCAGAGGTTGACAATGAAGAAGGTGTAGGACTCCGATTGGAGGTGTATGGATGCCCTGAAGCAAGTGAGTACATAGGATTTAGATTGATCAAGTATAACCAATGTTTCATATACTTTTATGTCTCCTCAAGTTAAGAAATGATATTAGCGTGCATTCAAGTTATATCATCATGATATCTTGAGCATCGTCCAATGCGGTGGTGTTTGCATCTGCATGTTTCTTCATGTATTATTGAAGTTAAATAGAATTCCATCTTTTATTTATTTATATTGAAAATGTTTCGATAACTGTCGACTTTGAAATCCGGCTATTTTTTTCTCATTGTTTCAACATTTTGTTTGTATTTATAGTTGATCCTTTATGCCCTCCCGGTTGGAAACAATTTGAGAGTTCCTGCTACAAGTTTTACACCAATGAATCCAAGACTTGGAAAGAGGCTAAAGCTACGTGTGAACAATTTGGTAAGCTCGTATTCACTAAACCTCTCATAAATATCATGTTATACGCCTACAAAGTTTTTTGTCCTTGTTTTTGTTTGTCATTTTTAGACATTTAAACAAATTTATAGTTCTGCCAGTGCAAAATTGGCGAGCATCTATTACAGCAGCTAATTAATACAGACGAGTGTGGACGTACATAAGGCTTGGATTACGCAACAGGACACAGCATGCATCATGTGCATGACACATGTGTATGCCAAAATCATGCTCGTACGCTTGGATTATTTTTGGCGCGTGGAAAGATACGAACCGTACATTTCTCGCCAATTCGGAACTGACTTAACTATAACACACTTTTTCTCAGGTTTTGTATGTATGTTTTAATGGGGTTTTTTTCTGGTTTAAATGTTTCATTCTTGAATGTTTACTCTCATGCCTGACAAATGTGACTACAGTCACGACAAAAGGACATGTTGTCGGCAAACATAGTTTTGAGATAGAGGCCAATATATTTTGTGAAATATAAAGAAAATAATAGAACAACTTTTGCTTCTTCAAATCATATCTTTTGATTACAAAGACCGATTACCTTCAACATGGTATCATTTCAAAGCTTACATTGTGCTTTTCCAAATGATACCAATAACTCAGATTTGATTCGGGCCACCAACATGTCCATTTTGATGAGACAGGTCACAAATGTTAAACAGATAAGAACTACACAAATTGATATCAAGTGTGTTTTTCTCATATCTCATTCCAAATAGACGCTCACCTCGTTACCAGCGTTTCTCTACGAGAACATGAATTCCTCATGAACTATGTTAATTTCTACGACACCGACTACTTCTACATCGGCCTGGACAGGCGTCAAGATTTCAACACCTATTTCTGGGTGGATAGCACCTTCTATGCCTATGCTAATTGGGAGAAAAGACATCCCACAACCAGCGTGTTTGATCGCTGCGTGGCAATGTCTAAATCGGCCAATGGCAAGTGGGTGTCTATGGATTGTGTCGATAGTTACAACTTTATTTGCGAGTATGAACGAGGTAAGCCATCTTTGTAACAACTAGGCCTAAGTCGATCTTACCATGCTCGTCCACTCTGAATGATATCGACCAACACTTAAAGTTTCTCTGCCTGTCAGGAATTTTGCAAAAATTGATCTACATGTATATCATAAAATATCATTTTTAAGAAGAATAATCAATTGAATGGACGAAGCATCGCTGCACCCACCCTCATACAGAGATGTATATTGTACTAAACTATTTCTCTTTATTAGTGGGGAATACTGTGAGGTGCTGAGATCTAGTATTTATTCCAAATATTTACTATCTGAAGGGATGGACTTTTATGAATGCCCACTACTTCAACTTAATGTTGACATTTTAACTTTGATAGCTTGATTTTCCTTAATTTGGGAGGGGGATCAGATGAAAGGCTGCCTTGAAACAGGTCTGGTCATTTCTAAAGTGAAATGGAAATAGAAGTTTGCAAAGTGAGTTGTGAGTTCACAAGAAAGTAAAGAATAAACTTCCATTGAGTTAGTTGTCAGGGATACCTTGTGGAATTATTATTGGGGTATATTCATCCCAGTGTACCATGCCTCTTTATAACCTACAAAACTCTGATTTATTTTCCAGACTCAACCACTGCAGTGTACTGCAGCGAGGACACCGTGCACCTCGTGTGCGACGACGACAAGACGGTCAACATCACCGATGTCATGTGGGGGCGCACTTCCAATTGGCACACTTGCCCTCAAGAGGGCTCGTACACCCCGTCCTCCGACATCCCGTGTCTATCCAGTGAATCTGATTTGTCCGGTATCATACCGCAGCTGTGTGGTAATGATACCCAATGTCACGCCCTGGTGGATGACTCTACCATATCGTATCCCAGCAGCTGCTCACCGAGCGATATGAGATTGTACCTCAATGTCACGTATCAGTGTGTTGGTAAGTATAACATCTTTTATTTATGCAGGAAAAAAAGTTTGTCTCAGCTTTCAAAATAGGCCTAATCATTGGTTTTTATATTCACATTATAAATTTTATAGTTGAGTTTTGATTTTAAAACAAATAACAGAACGACCAAAATATACTCTTTTAATATTTTGAAAATTGTTATCAAATTCCATCACTTTCCATTCGCCAAGGATAACAAACTTAGCTTACTGGTGTTGATAAAGCTGAGACTAGAATATTTGTTTTAAGCTACTGGTTTTCCTCAATAATATAGAGTTTTACACTGCTATTTGCTTTAAATTTATTGTCTTTTAATGATCTTATCAGCTTGTCACCCAAAGTTTCAAATCTTTGATTGTCACCTACCAGTATACTCATGAAGCAAGAACACCTTTTGAGAAACTAGTTTGCCATGTAGCCTATAATTTTTTCTCTATGGCCATGTGTTTTGAACTGACCACCCAAAAAGGGTGGCGGCGTTGCATTTTTGGTGACAAATCATCCATCTCTCTCTATTAACTCAACAACTAAACGTGGTAGAGCTATGGTTTAGGTGTCGTTTAGGTGTCATCTAGCTACACCGTGTGAATAAATCAGGTATTTCTGTAACTGTTTGGCTGAGATATGATTGATTATATTTCGAAAGTCAGGGGTGGCGGCGGTGGCGTCGTGTACAATCTCTATGGGGAATATAGAAAATGTTCCCAATTCTACGTTCAAAATACAATAACTCCTCATTTCTGTATGTATGGTACAACCATGATTTTGCTCTCAATTTATCGATTGTTTTATATTCTATAAGTTTCTGTTTCAACAAACGTGTCAACTCTTACGTAACAGTTGTAATCACGAATCGATTGCATTGTCTTTGGCTTT
Organism: Ophiura sarsii; assembly: GCA_035610835.1. NCBI lineage: Eukaryota > Metazoa > Echinodermata > Ophiuroidea > Amphilepidida > Ophiuridae > Ophiura > Ophiura sarsii. Next base: position 55,320,164 of record CM069443.1, on the reverse strand, counting down.
TTCCCTATTCACTACACAGTAAACTTGCCCTAATTCATCGGTTTTACATACATGACTATAACAACAAAATTATTCAACCGATTATAGCAAAATTATTTTTTTGGAAAGCTCTCGAATAGGGGAATTCAGAAATCTTGCTTAAAATAGGATAGGGTGAATAGCCAAAAAAATATATGTGTAAACTCTAATAAATTTGAAATGTAAACATTTGTGCTCATTTACTTCCCGATATAGTATATTTCAACAAGTTTCACTTGACAACCATTATGTTCTGATGGGTAAATTGCATGAGGAACTAATATGCACAGTAAAATGATGATTGGGATAGGAATAAAACAAATATTGAGCTTTAATCAAAATATGAAAAAAAAATCGATATTTTTTGAACATTCTTAATCACAACATGTTACCATTAGGTCTTATGCAAATTCCAATCATATATTTAGATTCCGTGTGAGATTACCGTTCAGAAAATATATACTTTTTATGGGGTAGAACAAGTAGTTATTGCGATATGCTAATTCGAATCTCAGATGGTGTAAAATGTAAACATCTGGACATGCAACGGGAAGGGTGGCGAGTTCAAAACACATGGCCCTATCTAAGTCTTTCTCTATCTAAGTAAAACAGTACAATTTTAACATTAAAAAATCATAACTTATATGTTCCCATTTCAGAATACGTCCAGCACAAGCGCATCTGTGAAGGCGACTTCATGGAGCTGAAATGCGACAACGCGAACGAAGTGCTGTTCATCCACGATGCCATGTACGGTCGTACCATGGATGTCTCGGTGTGTCCAGGCTTAGACAGAAAGCCTACCACTGACTGCACCCTATCAAATTCCTTGGAGAGAGTGCAGCTATTCTGCCAACACCAACACGAGTGTAAGATAGGCGTGTCCATGGAATCATTCCTGGTGGATCCTTGTGAAGGGGTTAACAAGTACTTGGATGTCAACTACACATGTGGAATTTGGGAACCAACCATCGATGATGTGTGTAAGTATACAAGTGCATTGTATTGCAAAGAAGAACAAATTTAACACTTTCCACACGGCTATTAGTTTTACATTATACAAAACAAGATTTTTCAGAAACCTTTCCCAACTTTCAAGGTCTATCTCAAGAATTACTGAACCAATACTAGGCATATTTGTACTTATTTCAATACAGTTCTCATAGTGATTCCAAATATGGTAATGAAATTCAATAATGTTGACATTTTTCAAACATTGTGTACAATTTTGGAATGTCGTCTGCAGGCGCCTACCGCGTGGAAAGTGTTAAAACATCGTCAGCGCACTCTAAGACAAATATCTGAACATATTTGATTTGTTGAACTTTAAGCTGCTATTTTCTTATTTGTCTTCCTCTGGACATTGGCATAACTTTACAGGCACAGTATTTATGCACACGTATGTACCTTCCATCTTTCTACACTCGTGTGTGTACGCCAGCGCCTTGAGTAGGCACACATGCTTATGTGCTGCAATTAGTAGAATACGCAGTTACGGCACTGTCTCGTGATGGATAAATAGACTATGTATCACATTTCAGAATATATTATTCTGTTGCACTTCAAAAGATAATTTGGCGACTTTGTCTGGGTTTTGTGGGAGCTGGTCACATTTATTCTGAATCGTATTTACCATAATCTATGCTACCTTTCTAATAGGCATATTCGCAATATATTTTGCAATTGCAAAAGTATTGCTCTCACTCTTTCAAAATTATTTGACAATAACTATAATAATCAAATTAATATTTTATTTTCTCAGTACTCTGTTTGCTGAACAATTTGTTACCGATGTCCATGTATATGTTTGTCTTTCAGATAACTTCCAAGGTGAATGCGACGATGGCTGGCTCAAGTATGAAGACCACTGTGTAAAGGCATTTGCTCAAGAATTGGTCACATATCGAGATGCAGAAGAGAAGTGTAACATACAGCATGGCCATCTTGCAGGAGTGCCTAGTAGCCATACTCAGGTAGGTGACATCTAAACACAAAGTTAAAAGAGTACTTAATTCCATAGGTATGATTGTCAGGGTAGTTTTTTGAGTTCATGTTGTAGTGAAACCATTAAATGTCACATTAAACTGGATCATTTTGCCGCGCATAGTAACATCAATGAAAATAGGTTCGATTGTCATGTCTTCTTCTTTTTTTCAATTTTGAAACTTATTAAGTTGAATTGACTAGTATAAATTTACAATTACTACCAGACTTTCCTGGCATTAAAATTAGTCCCATATTCTGCTAGAATCATGCTTAAAGGCCAACATAAATCTACTATTTACTACACCATAATTGATCTTAGCAATGTAGCTTTGGCTCATGATTTCTCATTCTAACTACAACTAACCTAGTCAGTATATATCTTAGGCAATGAAAAAACAAGCTGTTTTACAGGCAAACAGACCTCTCAGGTAGGGTCAATTGTTCATGTTTTGTTTTGTGGTGTTTTTGGGAGGGGGCCAACATGTTTGTGATTTTTCAATAATTTTTAAAATTTTCAAAATGTTACAAACATTTTCAACAAATTTCAACAAATATATTTGATTGTATTTTTTTTCTATCAGGAATTCCTTGAAGGTCTTGTAGAAGTGTACCTCGACAGCCTGGTAGATGGACACACCTACACCTACGTTCTATCCAACAACGACACCAGCGTCAACGTCACCGCCGTAGATCTGTGGGATGGTAACTTCACCGCGGCCAACATCAGCTTCTGGGTCGGCTGCATGATCACGGACAACAACACCTGTCGCTGGCGCGATGGGATCGGTCATCTGTTCACGGAGTACAACACCCAGTATATATCTCGCGCCAACGAGAGGTGTATCGAGCTGAGCGCGCAGCACGAGTACAACTGGGATGCGGCGAAGTGTAATGTTGAGAATGCCTACGTATGTCAGCAAGGTAAGGGGAAGAGACTTGGTTAAAAAGATTTTCACCAGATGACAGAAATGGGGGATTCCTAGGAAGTGGAGAACTTATGTCAAAAGAGAAGTTTGTACTACTTCTGTTGCAGGAGTAAAACTTGTTTTGCTTTCTGTGTACAGTCCTGATGACATAGGGCTATTTCTGTCAAATGTTACACTTAGTTTTTTATATGTTCTTCCAAAAATGTTAGCGTACTCCAAATACTTCCTCACACTGAAACAGAAAAAAAATGGCATCTGTTACAATTTCTTTATTTATATTTACCGTACATATTTTTATTTCTAAATTGTGTGGCCTGAATCCTGATCAATAATTTGTTTGTTTGCATTTATTTACTCCCATCAGATTGCATGTTGACCTTTGGCATGATAGACAAATCGATACGCAATCATCAGATCCTCGCCTCCTCCACCAAGCTCATCTCCACCCTGGACTCGTTCCCGTGGGACGCTCGTCTGAAGGTGCCGTATGGTGCCTGGATCGCCGGCATCAAGGACCAAGACCAGTGGCTGCAGATTGATTTTGAGAGGGTGATGCGAGTGCGTAAGATAGCCACGCAGGGTCATCCACGCTATGATTTCTGGGTGTCTAGATTCAAGCTGGATTATACTGTCAATAACACGTTGAACGGATCTGAGTGGGAGACTTATCAGGAAGACGATGGATCGCATTGTACCGGATGTGAACGCAATATGACGGATAGGGTGAGTGGATGGATTATGAGGGTTTCTTCTGAAAGCTGAAGCACACAAATTATGACTTTTTTGTGCTTGCAAACACTTTTTTTAGCGGGAAGGGGGGGGGGAAGGAGGTTAAATTTCCATACAATCTTTCTTCATGAGATTTCCCAAGCCAACAGTGGCAACAATGCCACAGTGGTACAGTGCTTAGCAGAGTTTACGTTCCGTTTGCCAGACTCCTACGTCTCATTTCTCTCCATATCTTGTGCGTTTATTTGTTGTTGGGTTTGGTTCATTTCCATCAGACTTTAAAAAAATAAAATAAATGTTACTTTTTATATAGCGCATTATCAAATTAATTATGCTCAAGTGCTTAACATTTATTCTGCTGCTCAGTATAGGATACATCAGAATCAGTTCGCTTCATTTAGGTTATTGCTGCATACATCTTACAAATTCTGATAATTGCGCCTATTCCTATCAGATACTTAGATTGTGATTATCCCCAAACAGCTATCCATTTTACACCTGGGTGGAGAGAAGTAATTGCAGTAAAGTGCCTTACTCAAGAGCACAGCATGTGACCACAGCGGGACTCGAACCCACAACCTTTTGATTATGAATCTAGTGCTCTATCCGCTGCGCCACACATGCCTTTATAAGTAAGCATAGCACACATAACATTCAAATGATTGAGACATGTACAAAATTGGATTCAAATGAAAGATTGCAATGAAAGATTTATTTTCCAAAAAGAATTGTGACAATCGGTCAATGCATTCTTGTGGTACGGTGTTTTGAGATACTCGGAAAATGGCCAAAAACCTGCCAAAAACAGTAACAATGCCCACAAATATAATTTATCAGGATTTAGAGAGCTCAATTTGTTAATAATGTAACATTCAAAACACCATTTACACATATTTCTTTAACAATTGAATATCTATATACCATGTTAAATTAAAAAATATGGTAAAATTATATTGCATTAAGCTAAAATAACCTAGTGAAATTGGTCATTTTGACCAGTTTTACTGACTGCAATCAAAAAAGTAACTAAGTCCAGCTAATTAAATATGCGTAAATGTTATAAATCCAGATGTGAATGGTGTATTGCAATCAAACTTGGTATTATGGCTAATTGTACAATACCCAATCTTTTAAACTATAATTTAGTTTCATAAGCTCATTAAATATGCAAAAAAAAAAATTCCCATCATAAGAGTGATCGGTAATAGATATATAACATGTATACCCAATTTGATTGACAAATATTGATGGATTTAGAAATTAAACAAGCTTTTCCATTTCTTAAATACCCATATTCAAATTCTCAGTCTTTTCCTCACACGAGGCACTCAAAGGATGCAAAAACTGAGCATATCACTAAATTGATTGAAGTGTTTAGTACAATATCTCAGGTTAGGTTTATTTAAATCGGCCCAATATATTCAAGTTCAGAGCCAATTTCAAAAATTGGTAAAAACAGTCATAACTAAAAAACCTGATGATAAGTATTTATACCTGGATCAAGGTTATATAGTCCAAGGTCATGACTACCATATATGGCAAGCTCACTGCCCTACAGGGAGTGCCTCATGTGAGGATAATTAATTTTATATAGGGATGTTTTTCAAAGTGGAGCTGCATACATTATATGAAAAGATTGTTTTGCATAAGGGCTTACAGACCACTCCTACAGTACATGTTACTCATTTTGCATGATTAATTAATCCAAATATTGTATGGCTGTCTTCATGACTTGGATTAGTGCATCCATGCACGCTAATTGAGGCAACAATACAAAACCACATTCCACATCGTGAATAGCCATCCATTCAATAATGCAAAATGAGTAACAGGTAGAAGTGGATGTAGGGCTTTATGCAACACAGCTCTTCATATGTTGTTGTTCACTGGTGTAATGCTCCCAGTGGCAGACTCTGTGTGTGTGCATTGTGCTATGCCTATTATAAGCCAACAGCATCAAAAATACCTTCTTAGTTCAGTACCTTACCTACATTATGTGGCCAGATACCTGAGCTTCAGTCCGATTTATATAATTTCCCTTTCCACCTCTTTTCTTTTTTCCCTGCAGATTTTCCACGCCAATAGTGACAACAACACGATAGTGGTACAGTACCTCGCCGAATTCATGTTCACCAGATACCTACGCTTCATACCGCAATCATGGCATGAAGAGATTGCCATGAGGGTGGAGATATATGGATGCTATTTGTCAGGTAAGTGTCGCCATCGAACAAACTATGGCGGACACCCTTCATGCCTATTTATCATTGTGAACAACAGAGAGAATAACTAAAATGGGGTTGAGTGCCAGGAAAACGCTATCTTTCTATTTATCTACAGATTTTTTTGTAATTTATGTAACTTTATTTATTTACATTTGAAGGAGCATATTTGTTATGGATATCAACTTGTTTCATCTAAAAAGTTTAAATACTTCTTGTGCACTCATTATCAAGTTAAATGTATAAATCTCTTGCCGCATGGAAAGTGTTAAGACATATCAAATTTTAATAACATTTTTTTCTTCCCCATCCAGACGAAAAACCTGAAGTGCTGAGTGTGTACAACACCACCAAATTACACTACCCCTACAACGGTACCATACAGTGCCGCGCATTTGGCGTACCCCTACCCACCCTCACCTGGATTAGGGATGGATACCACTACGCGGGAGGAGAAAACGCCACCATTGTCAGCTATCAGGAGGACGAATTCCATGTTGTGTCAGAGATCAAGTTCCATCCACTCGGGGATGATAGAGGTTACTATACGTGCGTGGCCAAGAGTATGTTCGGAGAGGACCACATGTCGTTTTATAATGAAAAAGGTACGTCTGGACTTGGATGCTATTCACAAAAATGTTACAACTTTAAATTGTTTTGAAATTTGAAAGCGAAAGCTTTTCCCGCTTTTCATGAGATATCTATATTTTGCATATGCAAAAGTAATATGATGCAGGAAGGAGTTTATCAGCTTTGCATCTGAAACAAATAAGCCTATCTCATCAGTTACATACAATACAGTACCAACTGAAACTGTAGAGGTATATAGATGGAGATAAGCACAGATGCAAATCCATACAGTATAATATTAATAGTGAAATAATGTCTCTATTATACTGTAGTGTATATGATACAAATCATTTTCCATACCATTTGAAAATTACAAATAATAAATCCCTAACCCTGCTAAATAATAATAATAATAATAATAAACCATGCTTATTAAGCGCACTCCGTCGCAAGACCCCAGTGCGCTGAACAAGATGTACAAAATATGAACAAAAGATACAAAACATTATAAAGTCATTTGCTGAAAGAGGTGAGTCTTGAGCGAGCTCTTGAATTGCTGCAGTGATGTGGCATTTCTGACATGAGATGGGAGCCGGTTCCAGAGTACAGGAGCTGCATAAGAGAATGATCTTTGGCCGTAGGTGACAGTATTAGTTTTCCTCCGTTGTAAGATGACAGATGAATTTGATCTAAGAGTGCGTGTGGATTCCTTGATGGAAATAAGGTCGCATAAGTACTTTGGAGCCTGGTTATTTAGTGCTTTGTATGTTAAAAGCATAAGTTTAAAAACAATACGGCTCTCCACAGACAACCAGTGAAGATCTTTTAACACTGGGCTTATATGTACACGCTTCTTTGTCAAGGTTACCAACCGGGCAGCGGCATTTTAGATGCGCTGTAATTTGCTTAACCGACAAACTCCAACAGAAGCACCGCACCCACCGTTGGATCCCCATTCCTCATTGCACAATCACGCAACGGTACATATAGGCTTCGAAAAAAGGTTGGGAGTGCGAATCCCCAAAGCATGATGATGCATGATCACCTGGACTCTGGCTGTGGTGGCGCGGGTTTGATTCCCGGGGGCGGCACACGCCATTTTGCCTGTCCTTATTTTGTCCAGTGTTTCCCCTTGTCAGCTTTATTGCTACACACCTTCATAAGGGGTTAGGGTTATTGGGCCACTTTTTTCATGTTTCTATTTTTGTGTTTCATTCATTTTTCACTCACCATAGAGAACACTAAATACAAATTTAACAACACAGAGAATTCCTTACTTGTCCTGTTGCAGGTTTCCCGTACTACTGGGATTTTGATCGCATCATTTGTGATGCAGGCACATTAAACATACAATGCCCGGAAGGAGAGCATATCAAGATCACTCACGCCTTCTATGGCAGAGCACATAATGAGAAATGTATCATATGGGATGACCATTATCCTACTGGTAAGATATATAAACACTTTTCACGGTTGGGTCCTTTAACTGATGACACACCTGTGGAAGCCCAGGCCTATTTTCTACCAAATTAAGGTAAACATTTCCTATATCACCAGTTATTAGGGTATTTCCATAGTACTGAATATCTGTTTGTCAATTGAGACTACTTTCACCAGGCCACTAGCCCAAAAGGTACTATTTAACCATCTGCTGTTATAAATTGCATGAAAACAGAAAAGTATCAAAAGTTTAGGAGTATAAAAAAAGGTTGAACAATTAAAACTATCATAGTGTTATCTATCTTCCTACTGATTTTAGTTTGGAAATTTGTCTTAACTGCCCAAATTAAATAATAAGATGGTCTGTATCATTCTTAGGCACCATCTGGCTATCTTGGATAGATAAATTGTATGTGTGTAATGGAATACAGCCCGTGTACTTACTACACTTGTCGAGTGAGTTACACTTGTCACTTGAGTAAGTTACACTTGTCATTCGGGTGAGTAACAAGTTAGGGTATTCAGAACCGAGGGTGCTCTGAAGTGGCTTAGTGCCCAAACCATTCCCTGATATTTGTGTAGGCATGGTATATAGTCACTTATCAGAAATTATTGTATCCCTGTTATTTCTATCATTTTACAGCAGATTAAAACTCAACCTATCCACTCTACATGGTTAATTTACCATTTCAAAAGTTAACAATAGTGTTAACACTTTCCACACAGCTATTAGTTTTACTATTGTTTTACCATATAGAAAAACAGATTTTCAATAACCTTCCCCAACTTTCTAAGTCTATCTAAAGAATTACTGAACCAATAATAGGGATGTTTATACTTGTCTTAATGTATTTCTCATGGTTACTTCAAATATGGTGACGAAATTCAATAATTTTGATATTTTTGAAACATTTTGTGAAATTTTGGAACGGTCGTCCACAGACGACTGCCGTGTGGAAAGTGTTTATTGACTAAACCGGCCATATATTCTTTCCTCCTACTTAGATTGTGAGTATGATGCTGAGACGGTACGTTACCGTATGGACAGACAGTGTGATAACAAGCAGCATTGCCTTGTGGACATCGATGAAGTCATGTTTGCCACCACAGGAGTTGATTACCCTATATGCAATGGATTCCGTAAATACCTCAATGTGTCGTATGATTGCATAGGTGAGTCAATCATAATGAGAGAAGATTCAAGAATTGGGGGTTTTTAAGTCTCAAAACGCATATAATTTTACAGATACCTTTGGCAGAAAAGTGAAAATTATTTTCCTAAAGTAATATCATGAACAATGTTATTGACTAATATGTTAGTCAAAAACCAACATTTTCCTTGAAATATGTAGAATACAACCTAGGTGGACATCCTTACCATTGTAGATCATTGACCCTAGATTGAGATCAAAGGTCACATGTGCTTCAATGGGACTTCAAATTGTAAATTTAACATTGTAAAACAATTATATGGGCTATCGACCATAACAAGTACATCATATATTGTTGGATTTAATGTTTAGAACAAAAAGTTAAAAACAACTTTGATCATTGTGACATGGTGGCAAAAGTAGGCCATTAATTGCCATTTTTCAGGAAAATGGCTAAATATGACATGTAATCATCATTAAAAATAATATATGAGTCTGTGAATGATGAGAATACATTTAATATTGCTAGTAAATAAATCTACTTTGATTTTAAGACAATTGTAAAATTTACCGGCAGTGTGGTTTCCATGGCAAACACTATTTATATCCAAATTTGACTACCATTTTACCTCTTTTTGATGTATTTTTCGGTATCTGTTGTTCTTTCCACAGGTGACCAATGGACTGACTGGTTCAATGAGCAATCACCCAGTGATGGCAATGTACAAACAGAGGATTTTATGTCATTATACAATGTAAGATGAAATCATTTGTTTGTTTTATTTTTGATATTGCATTGGCCCAATTTGTTTCGTATTTAAAATTACAAACAAAATTAAATTAAAAAAAAATCTATTCCGGACATATATTTTGACATTATACTTATTAGCTAATTTGTATATTGTTTTAAAAAGCTTAACAGAACGAAATTGATTTATTTGTAAGACACTTGAAGATTATTCAGCTGGCTGGTCAGTTTGTATGTTTTCCCTTTTTCTTCAAACTCTTTATTAATTCCAACAGTGTGGCAAAGTCCAAGACTTTAAAAATGTAAAGAACAATACATGCAAATAATCGCAATATCAATTTGAAATAAAGTTACAGTTTTCTTTTGCTGGTTTGAATTGCACAAAATAAACTGTTTTTATGCCTGGTATTAAATGTTCAGTGTATTTCTCCCATTTTCAAGGACTATGGTGTGCAGTGTACCGACCGCCTAGCCACACAATGTCGTGAGGTAACTAGTGGTAACTCCTTCCATCTCGGTGCAGAATCGTTATCAAGAACCTGTCTGAACTACGGCGCTGGCGGACTGCAATGCTTGAATGATGCAAACGGTGGGACTTGCGACGATTATGAAGTCCGCTTTCTGTGTCCAGGAGGTGAGGATAGACTATTGATTAGTTGATCAATCATGACCATATCAATCAATCAATCAACTACAACAATCAATCAATCACATTATCAATTAAATCAAAAGATTACCAGACAAGATGAGAAAAGTTTAAGTTGGTGAACTTACATAAAAACTTGGCAGTTTTGCCAATCAAAAGTTATCAACTTTATCAAAACTGGCGACTGGTTGTAGGCTAGATGGATTGGGAAATCCAGAAAACCGGATCAGTGCAAGGAAGATGTTTAAGGCACATCAATGGTACTTGTATATAGTTTGTTCATCTTCAAACTGGCGAAGCCTCCTTCCAGCAGCAGGTTAATACAAAAGGATGCATAGAGGTTCGTTCACACTTGACGTTATTTACCGTGCGTTTTCTCATCAATTCCATTTAACCTTTTCAGAATACCACGGTATTGGAGAGTTGGAAACAGTTTTAGAGTGCGATGACCAAGAGCTTGCGATATCGTGCGATGCTGATTACCACATTATAGTGCACGAAGCATTTTATGGTCGCAGAGAAGAAGGTATGGACATAGAGTATTTCAACATTAATGGATACAAAGTGAATTGTGGGGAATTTTCAGAACATTTATAGGTAGTGTACCTATACCTATTATGCATCATTACAATTCAATCAATATTGGGGTAGTACATGTGATGAGATTGAGCTAGTTTGTGAGTGCTACTCCAAGTCACTTCTAGTGAGAGAGTGATGTCAGCCTAGTGGACCTGGACCGTCAACTTTTGCCGTTGACAATAAAGCAATACCATTAACAAAACTGCGCTCTACTCAACCATACAGAAGATCGTTTCTAGTGACCGTGTGAAGCCGTGTTAGTGTGTGTTGTTTACATTAGCAACATTTCTAAAATTTGCACAAGATTTTCTGACTTAAAAACATGCATTATGTGTAAATATGATAACATGCAGAGGAATCCATTGGGCAAATATTCTGTTTGATCGTACCATTCAAATATGTACAAAAAGGGCTATATTTTGGCCGATTTAGTGGTAGTGCAATCTGAAATTTGTTGACTTCATGTTGTTTGTTGTCAATGACATGTGAATTCATTCCGAGCCGAACTATACTTCAGTGATAGCATCATAATATCACTTGCATTACTCCAATGCAATCATGTTTGTACCTAGGCAATCAAAAAAGTAAGTATGTAGGCCCTGGTGCAAACATGCTGCACCTACAATTATATATGGCTGACATGCCCCCACTTGAGGGAACATATAATATAGGATACAGTTCCAGGTGGTATGAAGGCAGACACCCTCCCCCAACTTGAGGGAACAACATAGGATACAGTTCCAGGAGGTATGGGGTTAGAATACTTACATTCGTATCATCATCAGTACGCTTATCGTCCTAATTGGACATCGCGTGCTCCACCAGCTCAATCCATCCCCCCCTATCACTAGCCGAATTAATCATATTGCATAAATCAGTGTTCATAATGTGTGTGTTTTTTAAATCTTTTTTAATTGTTGACCACCAAGAGGTCGGAGGCCGTCCTGGGTCCCTAAGTGTTGGGTTGAAATACTCTGTTAGTGCTTTCCGAGCTGGAGTATCAGCATTGAGTCGGAGTAGGTGACCTAGAAAACGTAGTCTTCGTCGTTTAATGATTTTACTCCAGGGCTGTGTCTCTGTTCTTTCGTATAAGTCTGAGTTCTTTATTTTGTCCAGTTTTGTCACATTCAAAAGCTGTCTTAAAAATATTCGCTGTGTAACATCTACTTTTTTTTCCATTTTTGAAGTCATTGTCCATAGTTCTGAGTTGTAGAGAAATATTGTGCTAACAAAAGCATTGAATCTTTTGATTTTGTTTTGAAGACTTGAATTTTTGTTTGTTAGGAATCTCTTGATCTTGTTAAAGGCATCAAATGCAAGACCCTTTCTTCTTGTAATGTCTTGTTCAGTGTCGAGTCTGGAACCTAGGTATTTACAGTTTTTCCAGGCTGTAGGACCATTTTTTCTGATGAGGTACTCTTCTGTTTTGGAGTGATTTAAAACACCTAGGTTTCTTGATTGAAGTCTGTTTGGATAGTATAGTAAAGAGGAATGTGCCAGTTTCAGTCCTGTTTTATTATGGTATATTGAGAGACACTGTGGAAACACTTGTTGACACATTTCATGGATTTGATGATTATCCTATCTGAAGTATATAACCTCTTATTCCTATTTTGTCCAGGTATTTGCTCCCGCCACAGTGGCAACACCTACGATCTGAACTGCGCAGTGAACTCAACCCAGGTGACCGACATGGTGAAGACAAACTGTGACAACAAGAGATCATGTAAACTCAACGTCCAGATGTCGGTATTTGATGACGTCACTGGCAATGGTACCACGGATAGTGTGTGCCCGGGAGTGCCACTGTATCTGGACGTGGTCTATGACTGCCAACAATATCGTAAGTTGAGGGATTTCTATTTTAGGAAATGAGAAAAGGGGAGGAAAGAAAAAATGGTAATCAGTACAGCCTCTGCCTGGGAGTCCCACTAGGCATAAAAAAATGTTTGTTTGTCCATATAGGGTCCTCAAAAGGAAGTGGTTGTTCTCGCCCAGTCCTAGCCAGTACGCCAAATTCTGAACCGTGTCAGATCTTTCGGATCACCCATACCTGACCCAAAATAACTTACATAATACTATACATGGTATGGGGTCACGTAGGCCATATATGTGACTTCCAAGACATTCAATGGTAGATGTTCAAAGTCACCATAGGAAGCAAAAATGAAACTGTATTTGATTACTCTTCAGAACAGGAAAGTTGTCTGTGTTGTCTGTCAGACACCTTCTCTCATGGTGAGGATTGTATAGCCTTTGCAGTCATACCAGGGATACTATTACATTTGGGATAAGAAATTCCTATACTGCACGTATGTAGAAAACAGGTCCCGTTTGCATACATTAAAAAATTCAACAGCGCCATTTTACGATTACCACCGGAATGAAAGGAATTTATAGATTTGCATCAAGTCCCTTGGACACAAACAATGACAGTATGGTGTGTGAGAAAATGAATTCAAATACATAAAATAAACAATGAAACGTGAAGTATCATATATTTCAGGCGTTTTATCATAACGTGAAGTATCATATATTTCAGGCGTTTGATCACAACTTTCAAAAACGCACCATTTTTGGGAATTTTCCCAACAATTACATGTAAACTTCAATTAAGTCTATACCTAAAGCAGACAACACAAACAGCGGCACCTAACATATGAGTACGGCCAAAGTTAAACGTAGCTTCAGATCGGCAAGTTGAGTCGCATACCCCTGGTCATACACACAATAATAAAAGGAAATATAATTCTTGAACCTATACTTTAATTTCCAGGAAATAACCACGCACGAGCCAAGCCGGCCAATCAGAGCAGCACGGTGGGACTACAAGATCCTTCATACGCCACCGACCATATGCTAGACGTCAGCGATTGTCCCAACGAGTGTAGCGTGACACAGAAGGAGATGGACCCATGGTGGATAGTAGACATGGAAGATTCATACAAGATTAACACAGTGAAAGTGTATTCCTGTGATGATGATACCCTAAGTAAGTGTAAGGCCAAAGGTTGTATTGCCCTCAACGACCGACCCTAATTTGTGCAATTTTTTTTTTCAATTCTTTTCAATTTCTTTTAGATTTAAATTTGTCCTTAAAGTGTCTAAATGTTACTATATCTTGCTTGAAATGAATAAGTTAGCTTTAATAAATGCTTTTAGACTATTATCACACTAGAAACATTAGTTAAATTGACATATACAGGCTTATACAAATTTTGTCTTGACATTAACCATATATTTTTCAGACCCCCAAAAAAGTTTACCAACCGACTGACCCTATTTTAAATATTTAGCACTTGAGGGCAACACAAAAAATGGCCTAAATACAAAGTAACAGTTTGGGGAAAAATGAGGTTTGAAGTATCGAAATGTCTCTTCTGACAACAAAGTTCAATATTTTGAGGCTAAACATGTTACAGTAATTTGATATCCAAATACAAATTTGTTTTGCTCTCATATGACCCCTATTTGTGTGTGTGTGAGGGGGGGGGGGTAGAATCAACCAAAATTTCAGGGGGGAAAGTCTGACCCCTAAATACCTCAAAATTACAAATAACTAAATTTGACCAAAATGACACTTGAGTCCTTTTTCCACTAGGGTCTTAAATTGTCAATCATCTTTATTCAGACAAATGTGACCACTCGCCAGTGTGGGGATGGGATAGTCAGTTTATATGAGGTAATGAGGATTTGATGTAACATGGGATCTCCCTTTTTATGTTTCTTTTTGATTTTCTGTGATTCAATTTGTCCATTATCCGGGATTGAGGAAACAAATATGATCATTTTAAAATGGGGTGAAAGTTGGCTCATACATATTAATATTAAAGACCTTAGGCCTGCCACAACTCTGTACAACCTGCCTTCTTGTAAAGTACTTAAGCTCGATATATGTTAAGAGTTTAACAGGTTCGCCGTCAGACCAGATTAAAACTGTCAAGCTTTCTTCAAACGATATTTACAGATCAGTGACTGCACTACTGTGCAATGGACTTTTGTAGTCTGTAGTAGACAAGGGGCAGTCTACGTTATTTCCATTGGTCAAGGGGCATTCCTTTGGAATAGGTTCTATTAAAGCCAAATTTAATCTCTGTTCAGTGGTCAAGGGGCAGTCCATATGAACAGCTCCTTTCAGAGCCACCAATCTTTCACAAGTAGGAAAGGGGCACCTACTCTCAAATCATCAGACAAGAGGCAGCCCAAATGATGATAATAGTAGAGAAGTGGCAATCTCTATGTTTTGCTTAATGATATAATAATTTGGTCCTGAAGAAGTCAAAGCTAATTCTGATGAACGTTTGACAGTTTTAAACTTGTCCAATGGCAAACTGGTTAAACTCCTAACATATATTATGAATACCCGTCGTAAAGCCTATCTCACAATTTACTTAAGCTCTGTTTGGAATTTTTCTCTTCTCTTCTTGCAAAGGATTATGAAAACTGGATTTTCATTTAAACATGCATTGTTTAGAACTTAAATTGTTGGTTTCATGGGGATTTTAGTGATCATAATGATAATCAAGAGAGGATTATCAGCATTGGAAGAATTTGAGAAAAATATCATCCAAAGGCCAACAGAGGACATCAGTCATAATGTAATTGTTTCAAAGAATGTAATTTAGTTAATTAATGTAGCATAATTCATTGTTTTTCTCTCTTTTTGTCCATTCAAAGGAGCCAATATTGATAACTTTGAAGTACGAATTGGGGACAGCTTGAACATTGAAGAAAATGAACTCTGCGGTAACGTAACAATGGATGCCGAGTCTGTTAACACCATATACTGCAGTCAAGAGATCAAAGGACGATATGTCAGCGTACAAGTTGTGAATAAGAACACCACGCTGTATATATGTGAAGTGGAAGCGTACTACAGTAAGTTTGATTAGGGGCTAATTACTTAGTACTGCCACGTTGCCTATAGCTATTATTAATGAATTACATTGTTCTACAGGGTGCCCCAGAATAATTTATACCATGTTTGAAAATATAATGAAAATATAAAAACTACATCTAATACCTGCAATATCGTATCTTCTACTCACTCTGTCAATTTCATTAAAATATCTTTATCCATTACGATATGGCATGCCATTAGGCCAACAAAAGAAAATTGTTATGTTGTCCTCGACCGCCCGCTTGTCAGATTTAGGGCCTTTTTTCTTCAGATTTTCTTCTTTTTTTCAGATTTTTTTTTTAACCAGTTTAAATGGCATTGAATATTAAACTAAGTGTTTATAACATATATGTGCGACCCTTAGTGTGATTTCAACTTCTTGTTGGCTGAACTTTGAGCTTCCGCTGGTATAAGATTTCTTTTTTTTTCTTTTCTTTTTTTCTTTTTTCTGCCTGCCCGCCCGCCCCCTCCTCTCTGAGAGCTTTGGAGGACACCCAAACATTTTTTTTTGTTGGCCTTATTGAAAATGGGTGAAAACCTGTTTTTCACTTTAATATGGTCAGTAAACAAATTGAATTAACACTCAAATGTTTTTAACTTTTTTTAGCCGGACCAAAAGAATACACTGCCATCTCATGTGACAAACAGAACATGCACATTGGTTGCAGCGCCGACTCGTACATCCATATCAACAACGTATTCTACGGACGTGACGCTGGCGGAACCGTATGCCCTTCCAAATTTGACAATCACACCTACAGCGAGTCTTGCACAACCGATAGCACGGCGGATGATGTCGTACGACAGAAGTGCGTCGGGAATCGACAGTGCGACATCGACGTGCAGGCGGATATCCTTGATGAGTTGAATAGTAACAGTGCCAACCCGTGCGAGAACGAGTTCATGTATCTGCGTGTCAGCTACGGGTGCAGTCTATTCATAGAAGGTAAGATACATGGCCTACAAATTAATAAATTTACCAAGATTAAGAGTCATGGCCTACAAATTAATAAATTTACCAAGATCAAGAGTCATGGCCTACAAATTAATAAATTTACCAAGACCAGGAGCCATGGCCTACAAATTAATAAATTTACCAAGATCAGGAGCCATGGCCTACAAATTAATAAATTTACCAAGATCAAGAGTCATGGCCTACAAATTAATAAATTTACTAAAATCGAGCTCCATGGCCTCCAAATTCATCAATCTACCCAGATCATGAGCCATGGCCTACAAATTCACCAATCCGCAAAGATCATACCTTCTTGGTATACTCCTATATATTTGCGTTACACATATGTAAAGCAGTTGAGAAATCCTTTTCATCTCATATTTGTGGTGGAAATTCAACCACTGTCATCCAAAAATTCATTATGTCACCCAAAGACCCATTTTTCGGCATATGTGACCTGGCACAACAACAAAATGAGCTTAAAGTCGCTGGGGCTGATTTTGAGTTATGGCCTGAAATAGTCGATTTGACAAGGGGAAAAAAATGAGATATTTTCATTTTCAGAAAGATAAAGTATTTATGTATCACATTCCGCAGATGTTTTTTAAGTCATTTTAGAGATGGCATTTTATTCTTAGAAATGAACGCAAAGAGAGGAAAAATGTCTCCAAATAACCTTGTTTACATCGTCATTTCCACGGGTCTAAAATAGTATCCCCTATGGCAAATTTGGTATGGTCTTAAAGGTCAGGGCTTTCCAGAGCTATTAATAGTAGTTTGAACCCTGTAAATTCCCAAATGAAACAATGACAGGCGGTTAAATAAGAGGTCTTTGGCATAAACAATCTTTCGATTAAGTTTTGACAGAATATTTTGGAGAGCCAAGTGACGATAAGCTTCACTGAATTTTAAGGTTTTTTTCTCCAATACAATAATTCAGCTGTGATTAACTTCGATTGATCATAATTTCACTTTGGAATGGTCTATTATAACAACTTTGGTGTCATTTTAAACCTGAGGACAACTACTTTCTGAAAATGTGAAGAAGAAAAAAAGATGAAGAAAAAAAGTTTTTTGTTTTTTTTTGCTACTTTACTCTCATTTTGTGGTGCCAGGTCACATATTCCTTGTCTATAGACCATTTCAAATCCGAAAATATACGATCGGTTCCGAATGTTTTCCGATTAGCCGATTGTTTGACACTCGGTTCCATGACCTGTCAGCTCCTGACAGGTCATGGCCATGTGCCGGAGAAAAACAACGTGTTTTTCACCCGTCTGCCCGTGTGGTAGATTGCGCTGGTGTTGGTGATAGATTGTATCCTTCACAAAGTTGATGTTGCGGCATTTCAGTTACAAAAACGAGTGAGATGAAAGAGATTTGGGGTAATATTTTCACTTTTTACCGTCTGCTCGATACATTTGGAATTTGTCCGTCAGCGCATTTGTTGATAAAAAACAAAATAGTCTCGTTCCATGTTTTACTTCTCATATGTGCACGCGTGTGTGTAAACATAGGCGGACAATCAACTAGGGCAATGCTGTGAATGCGATCAATTGTTGCGAAGAATGCGCAACGCACCTACTCCACGTGACCTGTTTTTCCGAAGATTTCCGATCTCAATTTGAAATGGTCTATGAATGCCCCATGATGTGAAAGTGCCAGCCTTTTATGCATGCGACTGTTCCATACATGAGTGCCTGGTTATTCCAGCAAATTGTGGCTGATGGGAAGAAACTTGTACTGTACCTCTTACTTTTGGTGTGGACACATTGAAATAAGAAGTTGTGAGATTTTCGGTGCAGCCGGATTACGCCGGATGACTCTGATGGTCTGCATGGCACTGCTTGTGACTTTGTTTATGTTTGTACCCTTAATGATACTATTGCATCCAACAAATTCTGCTTAAATATATCTTGACTTGTTTTATTTTGATTCTCTAGGCAACAACACCGTAGAGACAACATCCATAGCATGCGTGGAAGAACAGAATAGAATAGCTTGTACAGGGGCCAACCGGTTTATAGAGATCACCAGCGCGTACTGGAAACCAGCATCTACTACCACACCGCATTGGTGTACCAATGAAGCCGACCAACCATGTAAGTGAACCATCAATGTTTCAGTGACTTGACTCAAGTCTATGCATGCCAGTCATGATGTGAACTCAACCACCAAATTTCAATGACTTGACTTGACTCAAGTCTATACACGCCAGTCATGATTTTGATTGATTTTTCAGAGAGGGAAAAAATGATTTTAGCTCAAGTCTGATCTAAAATAATTTGATTTGACTTGAGGAACTTTTTTTAAATACTCGTCTGTACTCAAGTCTTGACCCAAAAGGCTTAAATACGCAAGTGATATTTTCATAAAAAAACAACAGAAAATATCAGAATTTTTAGAACAAAGGCTATCTTTAAAATGTGATACATCATTTTAAACGTATGTTCCGATCACTTTTTGGGGGCTATGATTTTTTTTCACATCAAGATATTTTCATATCAGAAGAATCCCCATATTTTTCTCATTATGTCTGTAAAATCTTAGGGGTCAGAAATGTTCCATTTAGAAATTATAGTCGAAAACGTGGTGAATTACTGCCAAAGGTGGTTAACCACCGGCCAGTTTGTGTACTACTCAATGGGCAAAATTATTGTGACCTTGTGATTCTAGAAAAAGAACTATTGCAGTTATGCAACTCAAACTTTAGAATGTGACAATGTTAAGGATGACCTTCCATATAAAATAGAAAACATTAAGTTGAAAATCAGGCCAGCAATCGGAACATCTACCTTTAAAGAATACAAATCATCAGCATTTCAAATCTGGATAAATTAATTTTTAGTACTGTTTAAAAGAATTCCATGTATTTGGATTTGGCAAATTTCGTGACTGGCAAGGGTTTCAAATAGTTGTACTCACAAATGTTTCATTAAAAAAAAAATCAATGTAAAATATTTTAGTGTAACAATATAAGATATTAGTTTTCTCTAATATTGCAACAGTTTAATGCTGCAAACGTATTGTGCTTACTGTCATTTTTAGCTGAGTATGTAATAGTTTAACTTGACTGACACACTCACTCACAATGTAATAACTATTGTATACAAAGTTCACTAGTATAGCGCTCTTCCTCTTGTTGTATAGGCTGTGTGTGTATTCTCTGTAGTGAGCGCATGATTCTGATAATTGATCGTGTGTCTTTGTGTTTCAGCATTATCAGCTGATGATGTGTCAGGTGCCGTGTCACTAGTATGCGACAATAAGAAAACATGTATAGTAAATGCCGAAGCTTATTCACTCGGACTCAGCAATGGTTTCGCCACACAAAGGATGTACCTGGAGGTCAATTTCAACTGCAAGGGTGAGAACAAATAAATTATATTTGCATAATTACTATACTGTAAAACCAGAAATGTTCGCGAGTTTAATATTTCACGAATCAGCAATACTGGCCTAATTCATGGCATGAAAATGTCACGATTGTGTTACTTTGCAATGCACTGTTAAAGTAGATAAGAAATATTTGCAGCATGGCATTTCGCGATTAAGAGCTCCTCGCGAGATTAGCGACAATTAAATGCACACAAACATTTCTGGTTTTACAGTGCTTTGTTCATCTGACTCTGTGCAGTGATGTCAGGGCATATTCTAGTGATTGATGCAGCATTTACGCGCAAGTGCTTGGATTCGTCTTTGATTGTATGAGTACTTTCTCAACCGCATTACAATTTTGTGCTCAATAATGCCAAGAAGAAAAAAGTTCCGTCTCACATACTCCGCGCGCATAAGTATGTTGAGTCACTTTTTCTGCATGAACCTACACAATGAGCTTATTTTTTTATTTAAGTTGTCTGAATTTGTTTTTGAAAAATGGCTCTGAAAGGGGGAAAAAGGAGGGGGAAAAAGGAGGGGAAAACACAATAAAAAAAAGAATTTCTGCATTCAGCATATCGCATAGCTAATTTCCAAAATGTATGTAAGACATACCTTCTCTTTTTTGGCCTAATGAGGGGGTAGCTAGTAAAGGGGCAAGTTGACAATCAGGAATAAAAACCTCCACTGGTTGCCTGGTTGCTGAAAAGAGTCAAATTCAAAATGTTTACTCTTGCTTGCAGGACGTGTTAATTCAAGCATGATGGGCTCATGTTACCTCCATTGGGCAGATTATTTTGGTGAATAATTGCCTAGCTGACTGGCTAAAAGATCTGAAGTTCCAGTATACATATGTAATACAGGATATTGTTGTTGGTGAAAACAGTTCTGTAAGATGTGAAATACAATCAAAATATTAAATTTTATCTTTCTTCTTTTTTTAATTGAGTTATCATTTCAAAAGTGATATGATTAACCCAGGTATGACTCTTGAGCTGCCAAAGTGTACCTTTTGATTTATTGAATCCTATATTGGTTTCAGAACACATAACTAAAACAATGTTTGAGTGAGTACATAATATTCAGATATCATGATGACCATTTTGATTTACACACAGATGACCTGCCAACCGGGGAAATCACCTTATTCTCCTGCGAGTCTTACGAGAACGAGTTGAGTCTGACGTGCCCCGACGGAAAATGGATCAACATCACCGACGCTTTCTATGGGCGCACACGTAGCGGAGAATCCCACCCTGTGTGTCGTCACTCGGATGCCAGTGGGCACGACACTACGACGTGCAGGTCAACGGATACCAAGGCTATTGCAGAGTTGTACTGCCAAGGGCAAAGATCCTGCAGTATACCTGTATGTATATTTGTTATTTCTAAAATGATCCTAAAACTTCATTTTTAAAGTTGCTTTTAAAATATTCAAACCATTCAAATAACTACGACTGCTGATGCTGACAGAACAAACATGCTATAGCCGGATCAATCTAGTAGATTTATTCAAATTAGCCTGAGGAAGATATTCATTGTATCAAAAATGTTACTAACGCCTTTCTATCTATCTATCTATAACATATACTCTGCAAAGTTGCAAAATGAAATATCTAACAGAGGAATATACATAATGGCGACAATTGAAAATAGACATTAGAACACATCATAATCTTAATCTACAACTACAACTACACATGTTATTAGCAATATATTATACTTTTTGCTGTTATCAAATTACAGCATTATTGTTTTCACAAACATTTAAATGCAATCATTATCACAAATTGAAAAAGAAAACAGTGATTAAGTAATTTCTGTAGAGACGTCTATATTGCGGACAACATATTTGAACCTCTAGAAGTGTTATCATCAGAGCATGATGACTGAAATTGCTAGTTTGGAAAGTTAAGTGCTCCAATATGGATCCCTATATAGGAAAGACCAAATGTGTCCGGCTACATCAAAGAGGATATGTTGATGGCAATCTGCCAATCCTGGTTATAAGTGGCACTTGAAGGAACACCTTGTAATCTTTAAAACAATTCCTTGTTGAAGGAAGTGGATTTGATTCAGTATCTATAGTTTAATCAGTTTCAAATGGGCGAGAAATACTTTTTTTTTATCTCTCTGCATGCAAAAGTAATCCAAGCGTACACACACGGCCACGGTTATTACCACACGCACACAGTTATGGCAGCACGCAAGCGTACGAGATACACGGTGCGCTTGCTGTCTTTATGCAGGCCCGTGTCCTTCAGTATTCATTCGCTGCTGTAAGGAGGCTTCACCCTTTCAGAACTATAACAACCTAGCTAGAGTACATGTAGTTGCAAACTGGTTGCAAATTAGGTTTTGATGAGGGGTATTTAAGTTTGATATGGCATAAATGATATCTCCATTGTAATGAGCATTTCCGGTGCAGCAGCTCCTTATGAAATCCAAATCTATTTTTCAATGCTTTTTATTTATTAATTTTTGTTTCAGACTGACATGGCTTCCCTGACATCATCAGATCCTTGTTCTAACATTGACAAGAAATACTTGGAAATATCGTACTTGTGTGAAGGTAAGGCATGAATTATAAGATTATTGTTGGTTTGGTGTAATCAGACCAATGTAAACATAGGTTTGGTCTGTCAGTCAAGGTTTTTTCCACCACTCCCCACTTCCACATTTCCCATTTGTTACCTTTAAAATAAGATCAGAACACAAAACAAATGATTTTAATAAGTTTGGGTTGGTCAACATTGTATGTGGGATAATTGGTTTTTCTAAGCTGCTAATGACCCATTACATGAAAGCCAGAGACAGAATGACTGATGCCCCGCTAATTCCCAAAACCGTCCGAAAAATAATACTGGTCGCTGATTCGCGTGCCTTGGGGTCAACAAAAAAGTCTCAACCTCAACTTCTGATGACAAACTAGTCTTCTTTACAGTCGATGCAGAACACTTGATTATCTTTAAATTATTTACCACAGGGATTCCAAACATAATATTTTGTACCTCCTATGTTGTTTAACTGTGGCAGTATGCAGGTCAAATGGCAAATGCCCTGAAACAGAATGGAATGTTACCCTCTATCTTGGTACGAATTACCAACAAAACTATTTTAGGGGGGGGGGCGGCATGCTTCAATTTGTATGTACACTTTTCTTATCCAGTCTGATGATGCTACCAGCGAGGTAGTGAAACATCATTAAACAGTGAGTAACATCACTTCCTTTGGAAATCTCAATACTTTATCTATAAACAATCCATAAGAACTTATTCAAAGGTTTTCTTATCCTTGTCCATCATATTTCATCCCAGATATCAGACCGTTGGGTGACCTGACCCTATACGCCTGCGCTGACCATGATGACCTGTCAGTGGAGTGTCCAGCAAGTCATCCTCATGTCAGGATTATTACAGCAGATTTTGGCAGACAGGAAGGTAAGTCGTAATGTAGCAATTATAAGCGCAATGGATCCTTTATGGTCCCAGATATGAATCAATTACTTGTTAACGCTTTCCATGCGGCAGGCGGCTGCAGACGACATTCCAAATTTTGACAAAATGTTTCAAAAATGTCAAAATTATTGAATTCCATTTCCATATTTGGAATCACCATGAAAAATGCATTGTAATAAGTACAAACATGCCTAGCATTGTTTCAGTAATCGTTGAGGTAGACCTTGAATGTTTGGAAAGGTTTCTGAAAAATATGTTTTGTATATGGTAAAGTAATAGCCGCGTGGAAAGTGTTAAACTAAAGTGTCTCGTGATCAGGGTGTGTGTTAAGAATTTTTGTGTGTGTAGCAAAACTGCTATGCAATTATTTTTGTGTATAGCAATTTACAAATTGTGCATAGCAGTTTTGTTTTACTTTTTTAAATTCCAATTTGCTGTTGATCGGTTAAATCTATTTTCAATTAGTACAACAATTTTACATACGTTTATGTAAGGTAAGGTGCAGGATTGATTAATTGAGTTTCAATTTTCAAGTAAAATTTTAGGTTTTCAAAATGATGTAAGTTGTGAAATGTTTCAGCAATCAGCATAAATACAGCAAATGTTTTATGAAAATGCAAATTTAACTAATGAGTACTCACTTGCTTGCTTGCTTATGTAATTGTTAATAATAATAAAGAAAATCAAACAATAATAAGACTGTGCCGCGGTACTGCCAGAAACTTTTAATAATAAATACTTATTATTAAGTCGATTTAAAAAAAAAGGGGTTGAGCTTGGGTACAATTTTAAACATTTGCGATTTCTGAGTAATTTGTTTTCTAGAATAGGAAGAAGACTGATGAAATCAGATATTTACAATATATATTTCAGATAATTTCACTAATTAGCTGTCCGCTGTCCCGTTCAGAAGCAAACAATAATTAAAACCATTCATTATTTACTATACGATTACTCGCCCCTCTCTCTCACCCTTATATTGGAAAATGGTCGGGCCCGGGTCGAAAATCAGGTCGAAGTTTACGGCATAATTAATTGCGTCCATGTCCATCTGAGCTGTACATGTAATGGGAATTCCCGTGTGTATCGTACACTGTTACGAAGTGTAAATGTATGATGTAATTTGTAAACAATCAGTCTGGAACGTGTCATGTGGCGAGTAAACTCGGTGAATGAAGTGGAATTTATCAATTTAAACTTCGGAAGGAAATAATAGTGTCCCGAGTCAAAAATGGTGTGTAGCAAGATTGCTATGCATGTACAAATGTGCGTCGCAGTTGTGCTTGATTGTGGCGCAAACTGCGATGCGATACCGGTTAACACACACCCTGCTCGTGATAAACATACAATGCATCTCAAAGACATGAGTAATACATATGACATAGCGCACACATTTCTGTTACATATATCAAGTAAAAAAACTCTTCTATGGACAAATGTACCTCAGTAGGGTCCGTTGGTCGGGCATTTTTTTAGGGTTTTTTACCAAAATTTCAAAATTTTCAAATTTGTTTCAATTTCTTTTAGACATTTTCAAAACCTTTCAAAATGTTTTTAAAAATAAAAAAAGTTCCAAAATTTGAAGGAAAAAAATGGGGTCAGTCAGGCCCATAGAATATGGTGGTGGTGGTGGGGGGTTGGGGGGGGGGGGGGGGTGGCCTAAGGAAACATTTTGTATTTACCTGATCAATATTTCAATTGTTTATGTACCTGATCAACAACAAAAATCTTTCTCTTTTCAACTCTATAAACATCAATCAATTGTCTTATAAATTGTATATCTTTGGACATAATTATTTTGGAGATAGGTCTTACAGAAAATGTGTATAATTTAATCTTAGGATCTTTAGATTTCTGTCAACACAACAATACTTACAAGATTACACAGTGATTATCTAGTAAACATGCAAAGAATAAAAGCAAGGGATACCAACTTGGTGTGGGGAAACAAGCAATAACAAAGGATAATAAAGTGATAAAACAGTGAAATATACTAAGGCAAGCAATGAGATTTGCTGTGGGCTAAACACGAACAACAATAAAGCATGGATATGCCCTTGGACAAGCAATCAAAATTACTGTCCAATAAACAGCAAAAATAATGTATTGAGACCGACATTTCAAGTGGATATACCACCATTTAACATAATCATTATTCATAATTATGATCTCTCCGTTTTGTTACAGGTCACATGCGCTGTGCACACCGTGAGGGCGGCAAAGCCTTTTCCTCGTACCAGGATTGTTACACGCCCAATGTCCTGTCAGAAGTGCGCAGCCTATGCACCAATGTTCGCAACTGTACGATACCAAGCTACTGGCAATATTACACCAATAGAGAGCCTTGTATAGGCACTCACAAGTACCTGCAAGTTACCTACAGATGTCTCAGTAAGTGCAGAGCCTCTTTAATGTACTGTAAATCCACTTTATTCCTTGAAGTTGTTAATTTCGCGAGGACCGTAAATTCACTAAATTAAATCCTGTGATATTAACCTATTGTAAAAGCTCAAAATTGGATTTAAATCTTCGCGAACACGCTGACTTTTGGTAATTCGCGAAATAAAATACAAATTTTTAAGTGTTTTACAGTATGATTTTGTGTAGGGAGTTGCTGTATTAAAGGCATATTATGTGATCTTTTCCAGGGGGCGCCCTCTATTCATGATTTTTTTTAGAAAGTAGATTTTCTTGCAGATTTACATTTCTGATCATAAATAATAAATATATTCTGAGTTACAGAGCGATACGATTCCTA
This sequence comes from Ophiura sarsii, assembly GCA_035610835.1. Taxonomy (NCBI): domain Eukaryota; kingdom Metazoa; phylum Echinodermata; class Ophiuroidea; order Amphilepidida; family Ophiuridae; genus Ophiura; species Ophiura sarsii. The sequence goes on along the minus strand of CM069443.1, from coordinate 55,293,700 downwards.
ATTACTACTACTACTTTCTATAAAAAAATCATGAATAGAGGGCGCCCTGGAAAAAATCACATAATATGCCTTTAATGGAAGTTTTCTTATTACCATCAGTTATTTGATGTGCTTTTATCAAATGTAAATGCAAGAATGTTTCTGAAGTAAATGTCTATTGCAATAGGTGCACAACATGTAACAAAACACATTAATGATTAAATTTCACTTATCATGTACTGAACATACTATAACATTATAGTTCAATCAGTTCTAAATCGGCGAAAAATGTGCAGTTTTTACTCTCCATGCGCCAAATTAATCCAACCCAACGCTCATGATTGTTGGCGAAACGCATTTGATGCACACACGCTTGTTGTGTTAGTGCGCCTACACCTCTCTGTATTCATTCGCTGCTGTAAGGAGGCTCGCCAATTTGAAGCTGATCAAACTATAGAAAATTGATCAATTTAGGGCTACAATTAACCTGAACAAATTGGTACAATTTTGTTTATGGGCCGAGCCTTGCCTTGGTGCCCAGGGAACATGCCTGCTGTTTCACCAGTCTTTATCATTTATTTACCTAGATTTCCTTTCCAATCGCCTTGAAATAGCTGCCTAAATATATGCATAAAGTCTGTCCGTTTTGGGTGAAACCATGGAATTCATATCCTTGTTTTTCTTTCCGTTAGTTAGCATCATAATGCTATGGACATAATTCCAACAATGCATGCATAAAGCAGACGAGCAATGGGCGTAAACCACAGGAAGTGACTGGGCACTTTCTAAAGATGACCGCACATCATGAATGAATGCACAGTTTTATCACATTCTATACATCAGGACGCAGCTCCGCGAACATTAACAAAACATGCTCGCGTGAAATAGCTTGAATTTCATCTATAGCATTATGACAGTGACTATAGATTATTATAGTTATCACCTCTCTAATCCTTATTCTTTTTTCTCCGACTTACACAGTGAACATACACGACTGGACACCATGCGGGGAATACTCCTACTTTCTAAATCCCCGGCCGGACCTCACAGCATACGGTTTGGACGCGGCACACGCAATAACTGCTGTATGGGTGCGCAACATCCTGGAATGTCAGAAAGAATGCATGAAAGTGGACGCCTGTGCCTCGTTTCATTATAAAACAACGAGACAGAGCAACGGACATCTGTGCACATTGAACAATATGATATATGACGAAGTCCCCGGTGACTTTGTTTCTAAATCAAATACATTGTATTACCAAAGAGAATCGTTTAGAGAATTTGAATAAATCTTTTAAGGGGAGAGGGCCATAATTACCATTATTCTATCATTGTAATTTGCTAATGCATTTTCACTTTTGTTGCTTATTTGGCCACTCTGGTCAAGAAAAGGTCAAACTTTTTTTATTAAATATTAGAATCATTAGAATTTGATATTCAATTATACAAATGCTGTAAACAAAAACAAGTACAAACTATCTGCTATTGATGTGTTAAACGTTGCTGGCAAGGTTGTAGCTACAGTGGGCGGGGCCACTCACAATATCTGCCCACCACTCGGGCCATTCTGACCCTGACCGCCCACCACAGATTTAAAATTTAAAACAACAACCTCAAAACCCCCTCGATGCCCCTGAAATGAAAACCCATGAGCCCCTGGACGCCCAGTCGCAAACGCTTCGCTCCACTCTCTCCGCTCATCGTCAATATTTTGCCACAACAACAACTGGGCTGGCTACAACCCTGGTTGCTGGTATACTTCCAAATTGGTATAACCCCCTGAGTCTGTCTATCTCTGATTGGCTCATAGCAAGAACATAATGCACCTCTTTGAGTAACCAATCTAAATGAACCTCGTTAATAGCAGCTCCAAGATGAAAGGAAATAATTGATTGCCAATACTTTGGAACAGGTAGTTTATCTTAACGGAATAAATCGTATTGAAAACTGGAAACCATCGCTGGTGACATCACAGCATGGAGCTGCTATTAGTGGGTTTTAATCTAAATAGACTTTATGTCACTGTTGATGGCATGCACTTTAAGCTTTTCTTACCGTGTCTGTCATTGGCTGGTTATATCATTTAACCCTACAAATAACCAATTAAATCATGCATTAGTGCTCATGGGGTTAAATATGATAGTTAGATGAAGTATGATATAGATTTATGAGGTTTTAACTCCTGTACTCAATACGTACAGAAGAAATATAGATGCTACAAATAAAATCCCAAGAATTGGGACATACAAATTATGATGAAAATGTTCTTTATTTGTTACTCTTTTACTCTCGGGATTCCAGTCACAAGAATATATTGTCTCATGAGTTGCATGCATAGATCTTAACATTTGTCTGATTTTGGGGGGTTTGAGATTGAGATAATCGTTTGGAAACAGTTCAAATGTAATAAGTGTGTGCTGCATAAACAAAATTCCCGGTGATACGACACATTAGTGCATAGAGATAATCGTTAGATCGTTATCTTAGTGCATGCCCACTAAATGTTGGTAAATTAAAGCACACACAAGTTTGATCAGATTAAGTCCAAGAGATGTGTATGATGGTGAATTTACAGGAACTCACTTTACACATACAAGAAATGTGAGGGTGCTGTTCATAACAGACAGTGGACATGGGATTCTGTACTTCCGTTAGTCTACAAAGTGTGTAGTTCCTAGTCAACCCAGGATGGAAAGTCAGATGGGTATTTCCATCGTTGCATATATATACAACACAGTCCAATATTATCTCTTATAGCACAAATCGGTCATCTAAAGACTGCCCTAAATACTCTTTCAACAATAAGAGATTGGATCTCATCACCAATGTCATCAACCCTGAAACCTTCAAATCCGGTTCTATCCATTTATATAGATTTATTCTGTGAGACCAAGCGTGTGCAACCTGCGGCCCGCCGGCCTCTTATCTGCGGCCCGCGAAGCACTCCCAAAATTCACATTGATGCGGCCCGTTTTAACCAGAACTCCCTAGGTTACACTAATGGCGAATTGATTTAATAATAATAATAATAATAATAATAATAAAATAATAATAATAACAAGGATTTATAAAGCGCTTTATTAACCAATGGATGCAAAGCGCTGAGAAAGAAGAAGAAAAAGTGAGAAGAAGCGACACAGGAGGACAATGATCATGAAGATGGATAAAGGTGGGATTTAAGGAGCCTTTTGAAGGTAGTCAAATTGTCAGCACTTCTGATGTAGGCAGGAAGTGCATCCCACAGGCGAGGAGCTGCTATGGAAAAGGCTCTGTCACCCGCCTTTTTGTTGGAACGTGGGACAACAAAGGATGTGACTGAGCTGGACCGGAGTGCATAAGCAGTGCTATGGATTTGAAAAAAGGCACGTATGTAGCCGGGAAGAGAGAGATTGAAGGATTTGTAGGTCTGGACAATACTCTTGAATTTAATCTTTGGGACACAGGCAGCCAGTGAAGAGACTGAAGGAGTGGTGAAGCATGAGAACGTTTGGGTTGTTTTAAGATTAGACGAGCACATTTGTTCTGCAGTACCTGAAGATGGGCAAGATCCTTCCTGTCTATGCCATTCATGAGGGAATTACAGTAGTCAAGCCTAGATAAAATGAGGGCACGGACGATGTTGTGACAAGTGTCAACATCGAGATATTTCCTGATGCGATTCAGATTACGAATTTGCCAGTTGATGGAGCGGGAGAGATGGGTAACGTGAGCAGTCATTTTCATGCAGCGATCGAAAATAACGCCAAGGTTTTTGATAGACTTAGATGGGAAAACCTCCTGCTCAGGAAGATGGAGTGAAAGATGTTGAAGATTCTGGACGTGATGAGCAGAGGACGCTATAAAGAACTCAGTTTTGTCTTGATTGAGTTTTAATCGGTTATGAAGCATCCATGTCTGCAACTCACTGACACATTGACTAAGCTTAAACAATGCACAGGCGGCATCCCCAGGGCAGTCAGGATTAAAGGTGGTGTAGATCTGGACGTCATCAGCATACTTATGATATTTGAGATCATGACTTACGATGATTTGACCAACCCTACGTGTGTAATACGTGAACGCCTGAGGGCCAATGACTGAACCCTGGGGAACACCATACATAAGCTCTCTTTCATCTGAAAAGACACCCTTGACACAAACCTTGCTTGTTCTGCTACATAAATCCCAGTGATGAGAGAATTGTTGAAAAACGTCTCACTGCAGATTCAGAAGGAACGTCGCAATGGATGTTAAAGTCCCCAAGAAGCAGAGTTCTTCCAGGGAGGACGTCAACGTCACTAATGAACTCTTCAAATTCACTGAGGAAGTCAGATGTTTTTAGCTGATTTGTTGTTGATGGGGGTGGCCTATAGATTACCACAAAATTCAGAGTATGAGAAGAATTGCATATTAAGGCATGTTCAAAAGTCTTGGTTTCTAAGAGAGTACCAGTCTTGTCTTGAAGATTGAGATGAGGTCTATGGAGGATGCCAATACCACCACCACGGGTTTCCCTTGGGAAATTCATGAAGGAATACCCAGGAGGTGAAAGCTCGCCAATGACCACCTGATCGTTTCCCTGCAGCCAGGTTTCTGTTAGAAACATAATGTCAGTGTTTTGTTCTATCACAAGATCACACAGGAAGTCAGTCTTGTTACAGATGGATTGTGCATTCCATAGACTGATGTTTAGTCCATTAACATTGGCAGGGTGTGAAGGGAATTTATACTGTTTATTGTTATCGATAATTGCTTGACTTGTATCTTGAGTGCCAGGGGATGGGTTAATAGTATCCCCTACACAGGAGGAGATAATATGGTCATCAGAATCGTCCACAAGTCTACCAGTTTTTCTACAGCCTCCTCTGGTACCTCTACGAGTAGGCGGTATTGAATGGATGCCAAGATGTTTAATGTCATACCATACATTAACAGGCAGTCTTGTACTAGTAGAACCAGTGTTCATTTAGTGGTGTCCTCCCTAAATTAGTAGGGTGACGCAGAGGCGTAAGCCAGAGGAGGGGGGGGGGCGAGGGGGGCAATTTCCCCCAATATTGACTGTCGTGTTGGTTAAGATTGGCACTGTCGGTTCATTTGACAAGAGGAATCATGGAATTATGATGGTCAAAAGTGCACAGACCTAATTGTTTCGCGCGCAATGTGTACCCAAAATGGCATTATTTTTGGTAGAAACTTGTTTAAAACAGAAATGTATCTCAATCATAGCAAAAATAAGTGTAAAGGGTCGAAAAAATTTGCGGGCTGTGCGCGCATTCCTTTCATCGGAACAAACTTGTGATTGCATGTTAAAATCCCTGGTTAAAATGGCGAAGAGAAGAGGGTCCGGATGTGTTTTGAAATGTTTCACAATCACTGAGGCCCGTGAATGGATCTCAAAATCACAATGAGGCCCGGGTGGTAGAAAAGGTTGCACATGCTTGATGTAGACTATGGGCTACCCTACCTCTTTTGAAGGATCGAAATCGCTACCTCAGCACTGCATGGTTGAGTGTTCATGACATTCATTTTGGGACTGAGGTCTTGGGTCCAACTCCCAGTATCGTCAGATTTTATGTCAAACCTTTGCTTTTAATTCATTTTTCTCTAAATGGGGAAAAAGTTTCTTAGTCGGAAGACTTACGGCAATTTGTGATATAGCTTACTCCCAGGTAACACCTTAAATTCCATCTTTTAAAACACTACCAAACCCAAGACAAAGAAATCAATGACTAATAAGGTTGTTTTTAAACTCTTGCTATTTCTTTATTCTTTGTTCATTTTCAATTGCATTTTCACCACATACCACTATGATAGTAGTGTAGCTGGTGACCTTACAGTTAGTTGCCAGAGTTCAGAGATACCAGCATCTAAAAGGTGTAAAAGTATCTTGGTGTATCTTTGAATACTGTAAAACAACTTAATTTCGCTAGCAATTTTAATTTCGCAAGGAGATCCCATTCGCCAAATTAAATTACCGCCAATTATATTATTTATAATGGTTATATATAGGAAGATGATACAAATTAGTGAAATTAAATTGCCGCAAAAAAAATGACTAAATGGTAATTTGCTAAATTAAGTTGCCGTGAAATTAATTTGTTTTACAGTAAATTCATCAGGATTGTAGGTAGTAAGAATGATATTATGTTGAACAAATGCAAGATGTTTACTCACATGATGAATTCGTCAACCAGGTCGGCTGACTTCCTCAAAATGATCCATTTGTTTTTACTGCGAGAGATGTTTTTCTCGTTCCCAAGATGCAATGGTGTGATGAGTGGATCAAACATGTGACTAGAGCAGTGACAGATCACATCACACAAGGAAATCACACTATAGACCATATTCACGCGGCAGCCATTTTCTAAAATTTGCCACCCAAGCCTCGTTCTCGTTACGTGTACCTGCGTCTGCGTGACTTGCGTGAGGATGCGTACGCCGTGCGCTTTGGTACCACGCGTCTCGCGCAGTTCTATTGTGCAGCGCGAGGCGCAGGTAGACCAAACGGGAACGAGGCTTGGGTGGCATATTTTGGAAAATAGCTATTTATTGCACATGGAAATCATACCAAACAGAAAATATGGATCATCAGAGAAACAATTTGGATATGACGACAGGGGCCTAACATACTCAACCGCGACGAGGGCATTTATTTTTCAAGTCACATGTTTGATCAACTCAACACAACATTGCATCCTGGGAATAAGAAAAACATGTGGATCAAGCCATTAATTAGGAAGTCAGCTGACCTGGTTGACGAAACTGTCCAAAAACATCTCAGTTTTGTTCAACAAAATCTCAATCTTATTATCTTTGTGTATCTGCAGATTTCACAAGCTTACTTATGGGCAAACTGGTTTGCACTATAGTTTGATCAGTTCCAAGTTGGCGAATGAATATAGAAGGAGGCGGGCATGCACAAATGCAACATGCACACTGTGTATCATGTGTGTAATGCACAAACCGCGTATGTGTTTCCGAAATCGCTTCCGTACGCTCAGATTACTTTGGCTTGCGGAGAGATCAAAAACGAATATTTCTCCGTCAATTTGGAACTGATCAAACTATAGTTTTCTTTGACCTATCATCATCATCTCTTAATCCAAGCTTTATTTCAATGCTGTTTTCACCATACAAAACAAAGAAATTATTGTTTCAGAACATAAAACGGTAATTATAAAATGTTGCCTTTTTCTTTTTTGCTACTAAAAAGGGTCTTTAATTTTGATTCATTTTTATGTATATCTCACAATTGATGCTTTATAAGACATATTCAAGTATGTTATTAACATGTCTGCACAATCTTACAGTGGTACCACAAGTTGCTGAACCAAACATTCAACCTTTTCACACTGACCTGACAATCAATCATATTATTTTGATCAATCACAGTTAAGACGACGAAAAAAAACCACCTGTTTTACGGGCGGATGAACCTGTCAAGTAGGTCGGTTGGTTGTTTTTTGGGGTTTTTTTACCTAAAATGTCTGCACAAATCTGGATTATTTTTTTTAATTTGTGAGAAAAAACAGACAGATTTTCAGCCAAAAACCGGCTGATTTTACATGATTTGAGAAAAAAAAAGAGAAAAAAGAAGAAACAAAATTCCTCGCCTAAGTGGAGACTAAATCAGCAGTTCAAAAACATGTGCGCAAATTCAATCGATCATGGTCATTGTATTCACACAGAGAAGTGGTCCACTCAATGGATCATCATATCGACTGTTATCGCACCTAAGAAAGGTCGGTCAAAATATAAACGATTCATTGTTGGATCAGTGTGAAAAGCTTAGGCGAACAAAAAAAGAAACCCTGTTCTACGGGCCCAACCGACCCATTTGTTTAGTAATCGGTGAAAAAAATGTTGACCAAAATAAAATAAAATTGGCTTGTCAAAATATGGCAAGATTTGTATAGATTTGTTTGATTTCTACGGTCATTTTTCAATGAAAAAAAAAATGAAAAAAAAAATGACCGACCGACTCATCCCAAGAGGTCCGTTTGCCCGTAGGACAGGGTTTCTTTTTTTCGTCGCCTCAGTGTTTAATTAAGAAATAAACTACAGAGAGCTATAATATACTTGCATAAAAACATATACAGTCCTCAAAATAAGTAACTGACCAGGTAATAAATATGCTCTCAACTCCAACACTATAGCTCCTACGTAAAAATATTAAATAATAAAGTTGTAAGGAAATTTAATTCCTTTAATTTGAGATATCACACATGAAGATTGAATGAATATGAACTCAGTTATGTGCTTAAAAACCAAAACAAAGTCCGTTTTTCATTTAACATTTTGTTCGCCTACACGCAGCCTCGGACTAGCAACAGGCATATTATTGATTTAATGGTAGCAACAACTCACGGGTTAATAGTAAGATGAGGATTGGGGTTGCTTCAATTGATCTATGCAGCCCATACCTATCACACTGTCCTGCATGCTCAAAACCCAAGTGTGAAAATGTAAACTGCACTTTGTTCAATCCTTAATCAATGCAGCGTTCTTAATTATTAACCGATCTTCGCGAACAATATCTCAAATTAAAGAGAAGTAATTTCTTTACAACTTCAACAAAATTTAATATTTTTACATAGGCGCTATATAGTGTTGGAGGTAAGAGTATATTTATTACCTGGTCAGTTAGTTATTTTGAGGACTGTATATGCACATGTAGCCTACAGTTTCAATCACACCCATACAAGTCAAGTACTGGGTATACAAAAATATATATAATTTTTAATATTTTGAGTTGATTCGTTTCATGTTGATCTGCAGGAGTTCTTGGCACTAGTGTGTTTACTGATTCCGGGGAAGAAATTGTAGAGGAAGAGGAGAAGTCACTCGAAACGTTTCATCTATTGTGTTTCATACGTGAGACACATGAAAGTGACAAATCTGAAAACTTCTTCAAAAAGGGCAAATTTGACAGAAAATGACAACCCAGTTTCAATTTAACCAATGAAATCATTGACCCAGTTTCAATTTAACCAATGAAATCATTGACCCAGTTTCAATTTAACCAATGAAATCATTGACCCAGTTTCAACTCAACCAATGAAATCATTGACCCAGTTTCAACTCAACCAATGAAATCATTGACCCAGTTTCAACTCAACCAATGAAATCATTGACCCAGTTTCAACTCAACCAATGAAATCATTGACCCAGTTTCAATTTAACCAATGAAATCATTGACCCAGTTTCAATTTAACCAATGAAATCATTGACCCAGTTTCAACTCAACCAATGAAATCATTGACCCAGTTTCAATTTAACCAATGAAATCATTGCCCCGGTTTCAATTTAACCAATGAAATCATTGACCTTTTCAATTTAACCAATGAAATCATTGCCCAGTTTCAACTCAACCAATGAAATCATTTAGTTCTAAGATTAATGGAACGTGGCGCTAATGATACATACATAATTTCAAGCTGGCAAATAAAAGCATATGAGCATATTAAATATTAGAAAATCATTAATATACATGTATGAAACATTTTTTTGGAAAAAATTGTGCTGATTTTTTTACCAAAATTGAGTTGAATTTATACAAATTGTTAAGTTGTTGAATTCATACAAATCCATGATGATTTTATAAAGATTCAGGTTTAGTTTATACAAAAATTCATGTCAATTTTATACAAATACAATTTTTAAATACAATTTCAAAATTCTTACCCCTGAAAGCTGAACGTACAGCATCCCATAAGGCTCTTTATACACAATGTGCTTGTATCGATGAGTATGTAAATATATATATACTTGAAAATATGATACTGAATATGCAAATAAATTATATACATACAGTCAGAATATACAATAACATGTTGATTATAATAATAGTGTATTCTATATATATTTACATGATAATTAAAGTTGAAAGATATGGTATCAAATTTGAGATCGGCACTTATACAATATATAATTTGTTTATTTATAAAGTCACAGAAAAATGTTCTACACTGGCTTTCGATCCATAATTTTAATTGATTTTACACTCATATTTCATTTATTAATCCTAGGCACTACGATTCACTACAGCCAAAACCAATCTCCATGCGCATGCTACAGCATTGATTTGGAGCTGATATGTGGGTACGAAATCCCTACCCAGGGCAGCGTTGGCAGCTTAGCTCAGTGGTTAGGGATGCGGCGTGGTGTGCGGAGGGGCCAGGGATCGAATCCTGGGGGTCACTGCAATTTGTTGGGTGAAAAATTCATACTTTGTCCCCCACCCCCGATCCACACAAAAACATAGCACGGCTGGTTAAGGTCAAGGCAATAAGACCACACCTTCTGTCCTGTGATAATGTAGACAGAGTACTGAAAAGTGATTTCTTATGTGCTTGATTTTGTTTCTGCTTAGACAGTTTTTGTGCATTGTTTCATTTCTTGATTATTTGTTCCTGTTACATAATAGTTTACGAAATGTACAAAACATATATATATGTGCGTTCCTATTTTAACAAACGTTATTATAAAAACGTAAACAATTCCAACTCTACGGTACTCAGTTATGTGCGGCAGGGTTATATTTCTGACAAATGAGATTTAGGCCGAACATTCATCATATTTTTCAGAAAAAAAATTGATATGATCTCATTTTCAACTAATATGAGACTTTTGCAACCAAATTCCCCCCAAATATTTAAATTTTAGGCAAAAACGATGCATGAACCCCAGTAATCTCATGCCTCTACCGATCCTCTGGTCTCCATTAAAGAGAGTTTAATAATTCAGCCGAATACTACATATGTTTTATCTGTAGTCTTTATGTATCAGCCAAAGAAGATTTTAAAGACACCACCACAATGCATTGCGTTTTTGCAAAATGCCCTAATTCTGGTCTCCAATTTGTCTCAGTTCCCATAGACATGCACACAATCATGGCTTCATAGCCTGCTCATTGTTGGAGCTCTTAGGTTCTAGTTTACATCAATGAATAAATTAGTAATCAGTGTTCCTTTTTCGTGTGACAAAAAGCTTTAGTTGGCTGGCGTTCCCGCAATGCATTGTGGGAAGACCTTAAAATCTTCTTTGTGTTTCAGCTATCTGACAAACCAGATTTGTGTCCTCCACCAAGTCTTGAATGGCCGTTCAAATTCAAGTGTGCTATTATTTCATCTCTGTGTAGGCGGTTACAAATGTATAAACAATGATTTGCATTTTATGTAAAAAAAGTACAAAATTCCCAACTAAAAAATGATATATTACACTAGACTACATCTCAGTCTTTTACAAAAACTGATCTTATATGAAGAAAAAATGTAATGTATGGATGGCGATTTATACATTGTGTTATGATTCACACTTATGATTGCAGAGGATAATAATGTACACCTAACACAAAAAGTACCCGCCCAGGTGCTTTAATTTTAACTAATTTATAATCAGTGTCATAAAGTTGTTAATATACAATGCAATAACTATTTTGTATGGATTTTCCATTTATATATTATATGGTGGGAAGAAAATTGGCAAATTGAAATGATCATATTTACTGAAATCATTCCTATGGATGGATAATATTTGGTAATTTATAAAACATTGGGGAAGCTTGTTTAAATTGTTTATTCTTTAAGAAACATAATAATATCTATGTCATAACATGGGACAGCTTTTAATTATTAAGGCAATATGCAAGCATACCCAGACCATGCAGCAAATTATGAAATACAAAACAAGTATTGCAGCTCTTTTGTTCCATATTTCAAAGTATGGGCAGAATATATAGACAATGTCACCTGTAACGTCACAACAGACAAGCAAACAAAAGCTTGCCTGTTGGTATGCGCAAGCATTGCCTGCCAAACAAAAGCTTGCCTGCCGGTATGCGCGCGCATTGCCTGCCACACAAAATATTGCCTGCCGGTATGTGTGCGCATTGCCTGCCACACAAAAGCTTGTCTGCCGGTATGTGTGCGCATTGCCTGCCAAACAAAAGCTTGTCTGCCGGTATGTGTGCGCATTGCCTGCCAAACAAAAGCTTGCCTGCCGGTATGTGCGCGCATTGCCTGCCACACAAAATATTGCCTGCCGGTATGTGTGCGCATTGCCTGCCACACAAAAGCTTGTCTGCCGGTATGTGTGCGCATTGCCTGCCAAACAAAAGCTTGTCTGCCGGTATGTGTGCGCATTGCCTGCCAAACAAAAGCTTGTCTGCCAGTATGTGTGCGCATTGCCTGCCAAACAAAAGCTTGTCTGCCGGTATGTGTGCGCATTGCCTGCCAAACAAAAGCTTGTCTGCCGGTATGTGTGCGCATTGCCTGCCAAACAAAAGCTTGTCTGCCGGTATGTGTGCGCATTGCCTGCCAAACAAAAGCTTGTCTGCCGTAATGCACACACATTGCCTGCCAAACAAAAGCTTGTCTGCTGATACGTGTGTGCAATATACCTGCCAGTTCGAAGGTCCATTATAACCTACCATACACTAAACCAAACCAGTCATCTGTATATGACAGCAGTCAATGCATGTTCTCCCATGCATGGAATGGAACCTGGCACTTAACATTGTTGATCAATAGTGAAGTTACATAGTCTATATATATCACGATTATAGCATTCCCTTTTATCACATGCAAATTTTGTTTACATAAATCCTGTTCTACCCCGTAACACAAAATGTACAAAATATATGAAGAAAAAAAATACATAAAAAAGTGAAGTTCATACTACAATCTGTGTAGTAAACAATAATAAAGTTTTAGTACAAAATATCAATGAGATGTAGTCTTGTGTGGCACAATAATAAATGGACAAATTATATAGTTTGTTAACTAGTTTTCTTAAACAGGAAATATTTATGCATGTTTTACGGGCGGACAGACTTCTCTGTGTCATTCGGGCAGATTTGTATTTTGGGTTGTCAACATTTTCTTAAAATTCAGAATTTTTAACAAAATTCAGAATTTTTAACAAATCTTCGAAAAGATATGCCTCAATCAGGGCACGAGGTTTTATTCCTCTTCTTTCCAATCCATAGAACCATTAATGAGGACGCTTTATTCCCATTCAAACTCCGCACGATGTTTACAGCCATTCATCAAAGGTCATATAAGGTCACAGAATTTGATAGGTGTTCTTGGAAATAAAAACGAACAATTTCCTTGATCACGATGTGTCGCAACCTGCAGTAATGACATATTTTTCTTCATTGCAATACAACATGGTACACTAAATACACACAAAGTACAAAATGTCCTTATTTTTTGATCGATCACAGTATATCCATAATGACCACGTTTTACATTCATAAATCATTACACCTTAATCTGTACTGACACTGCAAGCAGCAAAGGAAAAAACTTGGAGGATTTGTTGCTCAAAGCATCTTTTAAAATGTCGTCTGCAGACACCTGCCGCGTGGAAAGTGTTAAAACACGCGGCAGGTGTCTGCAGACGACATTTCAAAATTAATAAAGAGAAACACCTGGCAGCCAATTAATAAAGAGAAACACCTGGCAGCCATTGCAGGCTTAGTAAAAGCAGTGGATAACTACATGTGTATATCCCATAGCTGCAATGTGTTTTATAGGTAATGCAACACACAAAGATGTTCTACAGGCGACGTCTCAGGTTGGGTAGTTTGGGTGGGTTTTTTACTTTTTTAAATTTTTCGTGAATTTTGAAGAAGATAAAATAGTCCAAAAAATCATTCTTTTTAAAAAACAATTCTTTTTCTCAAAAAATGTCAAAAAAACATCTATAAAAAAAAAATCTTTCAAATTAGAAAAATAATTGGGTCAGTTGGGCCTGTAGAACAGGTTTTTTGTGTTCATCACCTAATCTCTATGTAATCTCTCTAAATACAGAATAACATCTGACAACTATATAATACAGCGTAAATTGTTAACAATTGATACCTTCATATAAAGGTAAACTTACATAGGAAGTGATCCAACTAATATTAAATCAAGGCAAATATTGGCATTATATTGGCACATTAGTTTATTAATTTACAAAAACAAAAAAGGCATTTTGAAAATGTCATTATGCAAAATCATAGTACTGTTAATAATAGCGATAATTCACGGGAAGCACAAGTTGTATGCATCACAGGCTAATAGCTGGGACTGAAATTCTATTTAACTTTTTATACCCAAAAATATTCACATATTTTAAGAAAATATTACAGATTCAAAAAAGTTGTTATTCAATGGACAGAAACTGTTCTCTTCACATAAAAAGTCTACATATTTCTATAAAAGTTAAAGAAGTCTATTTTACAAAAATGTGTGCCCCCATAGCAGAGTTCCGACCATCTGTCTGCCTGAGTGTTATATATCATGATAGGATAGGGTCCAGGGGGGTGGAGTGTACACAAATTATTTGTGTTTTTACCTTTAAAAAATTGATATTAAATTTGATTGGGTGGTGTGTTTTTTTATTTAGGACCCATATTTGTGTATTTGAGGGTTTATAAATATATCATGAAATATTCCAAAAAATGATTTGATCCCTTTTGCTCATGCTTTTTTACTTAATACTTGTATCAATATTCTTTATCCCTTCTGTTTTGTTCATGCACCGTCTGGATCCGTCTTTTACTTTATTTTTAGCCACAATTTTGTAAGTGTAGACCCAAAATAAACTCTGCTTGTAAACATGTCCATACTTGCAATATCACATCTTGTTAAAATTTCACTGAAAATCTGAAAATAATTCATTATCGAACACAATATTATCATTGTCAAGTCTTTTTAGCTGATTTTAGAAAGTTTCTCTGTTCGTATGGAGATCGTCTCCTTTGCACATTGCATACAATTCGGAAGCTTTGACAGCAAATGCTATAATATTGAAACTTGTGAAAATAATGAGTAGTGTATGGAACATAATATTTGCTTCATTTAAAGCTGAAAAGGGGTGCACAAGTAACTAGGAACTATTTCACTATAGTTTGATCAGTTCCAAATTGGCTAGCCTCCTTACAGCAGCGAATGAATGACGCGGGTGCGCATGAAGGCAACAAGCGCACTGTGCATCATGTGCGTGAAGCTTGCGTGCGGCCAAAATGGTATGTGTATGGCCATAATCGCACACGTACGCTTGGATTACTTTTGCACACGGAGAGATAAAAACAAATATTTCGCGCCAATTTGGAACTGATTGAACTATAGCCTTATAGTGCATGTTGCTATGAAATAATATCACAGACTGTGAATCTTTTTGCTTCATTCTTGATCAACATTTTGTAGCATCCTTACACCCTACGGTACAATAATTGAGTTGGTGCAATTTTTTTGGTTCACGGTTAGGGGGTCTTCCAGATGAATTCAGAATCTCTGTGATTAGATGAACAATTTGAGGTCTTGTGATAAAATTGGAGCAAGATGAATATCTCAATAATGAAACGTCTGATATAGGGCAAACTATACATTTTTGGAATCCTTGTGCTCAGACAGACAATTTTTGACCCCCTGTATATTAGAGGTAGCCCTTTTGAATTCGGTGTGCGACCACGAACCAAATATGGCACCAACTCAAATGATTGTAGTTTAGGGTTTTAAGGATGCTCAAAATCACAACATGACATACTACCATACACTATTATGTAGGTGTATCGCATTGGTTCAATGCACTCAGACTTTTTACGGGGAAGGTCATTTGTGTTGACACAAATAAAAGCGTAATATTTTAAATATATGTCGTAACGACTCAATTTTACACAAGTATTAGCACAGTCTCCGAGATGAAAGACTAGAGTTGTCATTATGAAAAAGGCAGACAATGGCGGCCGCCTGAATTGTATAATGTTGTATTATTATAACATAATCACATATTTCCTGTAAAAAAATAATAATTTAGAACATTTCCTCATTTCTATTCATTGTGCTGATGCTGTTTTCTCTTTCACAAATGACTTCTTTGCGGGTCTTCTGTTCCCTATCCTGTGAAATGCATCATTAGAATGGGTCAAACTTGACAAAGACCACCTATGTCTCTCGTCTTCATAACGGCAGATTATATTAATGCCGATGATGTAATTTATGTCATTTGAATAGAATGCGTTGCGTTGATGTATATCTTTATATATTGCTGCATAATATTTATCCAAAAATATTCAGATTCTGTCCAAGAATATAGCAGTGAATGGAGAAAAACAGAATATTTTCCAGGGCAAAAATTCCCATGAATGTCCCATTTGCTGCTGTAAAAAAACATCTGGAACCCGATATTCTGGTTCCGTCGCTACAAAATATATTGATATCGAAAATCAAACGTGGATCGTTCGTGGGGGAATGAATGTCCTTTACCATCAAGCGAGTCAGTTGCCGTTAAAACCCATTCGGGTCCCGATACTCTGGTTCCGTTGCTACAAAATAATCGTCCAAATATTGATATAGGAATTCAAACGTGGGTCTATCGTGCGGGTTATCCTTCCAGCATTGACACATGACCCGATACAGTGAGTCCGGGCAATGCATAGGTTTGCTCATTCGGTAACCGCGCTGAACTTGGTCCAGTACCTCTTGGTTGGCCATACCTGAAAATTATCAAATTGATATATTGTATATATATAGTCAGAACTTCACAACTAGATGCAACAAGCAAATTGACATTATTTGTAATTAGTGCACATACGTCAATAGAGGGCCGTGCTATCCAACTGAGCATGCTCAGAGCAATTAGTGCTCCGAAAACGAGGCTAGGGATGAAGCCGAGACGAGAGTGATGTAGTTTTTCAATGTGGTGAACTTTGCACTAATCATTAAAATTCTTCATACTTCTGAGCTGTTCAATATTTGACCTTATTACATTCGTGAAATAAACTTGAACGTAAAAAACTATCTATTCCACTAGTTTGAAATGAAATGTTTACTGGTAACCGACACTATCTAGGAAAATGTACAAGTTCACAGTTCATTATATTGCAGTAAAAGTACGAGATTGTATGCTTATCGGCGTGACATCAAGTATGTCTCCCTCTTTGACATGAAATCGCTAATTACGAATAACGTCTATAGGACCTCATTGACAAGAGTGAGTATGGTCAGGAGTTTGGACTGGGAGAGAAAGAGAGAAATAGATCATTGGTGACTACCACCAGAGTAGTTAACCTTCACAGCTCATCCACACATTCTATAATTCAGTCAGTTCCAAATTTGCGAGCCTCCTTACAGAAGCGAATAAATACAGAAGAGCGTGTGTGCGCACAAGGCTCGCATTAGCAACAGAGCACACCGTGCATCATATACCAGAATCTTGTGTGTATGCCTGGAATACTTTTGCGCACCTGGAGATGGAAAAACACTTATTTCTCGCCAATTTGGAACTGATTAAACTACAGGATGAACACTATGGGCCGTATTCTCGTACGTAGTTAAACACGGTTTTAAGCTAAACACGCGTCTAACTTTGACTTTAGACACAGCGTTTAACTAAATGCAATTCTCGTACATTTGTTTTACTTAAACATGCGTCTAACTCGCCGAAATGTGTCTAACTTTAAACATGGGTACGGGGGTAGTTTAATGCCTGTTTAACCCAATTCGCGCACCAACTGTATGCCTTGAATGATCACTCAACCGTGCCCGGTGCAAGCTGGCGAGCGGATCGTGTAGTCTTTAAAAGTATCGTGTATTTAAGGCATTCGGTCGATATCTATTGTAACCAATTAGGGCCACAATGAATTAAATACCTGTATACAATCAACGCAGGACCACTCTGGGAACGAGATTTGCAGAGTTTAAAATCGTGTTTTGTTAGACACGTCGTTTAAAGGATAAACTCACGTTTAAGTTAGACACGCGTTTAGTTAAACACGGTTTTGAGCTAAAACCGTGTTTAGTACGAGAATACGGCCTTCTTAGTTTAGAACCAACCTGAGGACTGGTATACTACTCTCAGCAACCAACTATAGAACAAACTTTGGTATATTAGAAATATCTAAAAGAGCTAGTTCAATGCCAAGGGGAGGGGAACTGACATTAGAAAGAGGTATATGGACAAGAACCTGTTTCAGCCTCTTCAGTAGTTCTCATGATCCCTGTTGCATAAACATTCAAAAGTCCAAGCATGGTTTTGTTTTAAATCCTTGATTTGTTGATAATATGTTGGTGTTTTCTAGAAGAAAATGTTGAAAACAAAATCAGTGTGCAAGACCTACCATAGGCGTAAATCCCGGGAGGGGGGAAATGCCCCATTCATATAACAAATTTTGTATTAAAAAATGGGTCACTGATCATATAAACATATGCTTAATATTGGAGGAGGGGATGATTACGTTATTGGGAGAGGGGATGATTACGTAGGCCAAATAACATGGAGTTTCAAAAGTACAAAATCTTCCAGCACCCTCAGACACTTTTGTTACTTTTTAATTTAATTTTAACTTAATTTAATAGTTGTCCATAATTGGTTGTTTTCATTCAATTTTTTTAACAAAATTTTTAGAAATATGAAGTCTGCATTTGTAAGCCCAAAAAACTGCAGAGAAAGACAAATAATTATGCAGAACTTAGCCAATTGTGCATGTAGGAGCTGGGACATAACTGTCTACCTCCCTCCTTCAAATGGAATATGATTAGCGCAATATACATATTTGATTTACCTGGATACGGCATCTTTCCTTTTGTGACAAGCTCCGATATGAGAATACCAAACGACCATACGTCTGATTTGATAGAGAATGTGCCGTAGAGGGCAGCCTCTGGGGCTGTCCACTTCACTGGAAACTTGCTGCCTGTACAAGGAATATATAGAAATAGAAAAAATGACACAGCAGGTGATGAGGAGTCTTTTTTTCTACAGCGTTTTGATTGGTTAATTTATAGGCTGATCGTACGAATGACCAATCAAGTTAGAGCATACTTAACAACCTGAGATAATATCATAAAATGCTTAGCAAATGGTATGATTATAGTCACCAATTGTTTATAGGGAACTGCTATAATCTATGATATTAATTCTACAATGAGAACTTGCATGTTTTTTAAGATGGTAGAACAACCGACATTACCACCAAAATCTGTGGTCATCTAATTGGTAGTCATTGGCTCAAATCTTTGAATGCAACAGGCATGCTTACATCATATATATGGCACATGTTTATGCCAAAATTGCACGCTTATGCTTATACTTTTTCACACAGAGAGATAAAAACACATATATCTTTTCAAATTTTAAAACTCTAATTCATAACAGCACAGATTAATTTGGACTTGACCAATCATGGAAATTATCAAACCTCAAATTAAGCATACGTGGACCAGGAGCTGCTTTGTAACTTTTTAAAAACGAAAGTACCACCTTTGGTCCTATAAATTTGAAAAACACCAGGAGCTAAAACGTGGCGACCACGGGGTAAAAATCTCCCCGCTCCTGCTTAATTCTATGCTTGGAAATAGTTCATTGACTACTGTGACTTTTGAACCTACCTTTTCTAGCAACATAGTTGTCATCCTGTACCAATTTTGCCAATCCAAAGTCAGCCACTTTCACCAGATTGTTCTCCCCTACGAGGATATTCCTGGCTGCGAGATCTCGATGTACAAAACCTTTTCTCTCCAAGTAGTTCATGCCATGTGATATCTGAGGATATTTCACAGCAAAAATAAATATTATTACACAAATTATCTTGCTGTTTTGAAGTTTGCAACTTTCTTAACACTTTCCATGAGGCAGGCGGCAGCAGACGACACTCCCAAAATTTCACAAAATGTTTCAAAAATGTCAACGTTTTTGAATTTCATTACCATATTTGGAATCAACATGAGAATTGCAATACAATAAGTACAAACATGCCTAGTATTGGTTTAGTAATTTTTGAGATAGACTTGAAAAGTTGGGAAAGGTTTCTGAAAAATCCGTTTTGTATATGGTAAAACTAACAGCCGCGTGGAATATAATGTTATATTTTTACCAGCGGAAAGGGGGTGCTTGTATACAAAGGTGGACCATCATAGTCAGGTATGGACTTAAGAGTGGTTCGCAAACAAGGACTTTTCTCATGACCCACAAATACTGATAACAAGTATTTCAACAAATTTTGTAATCATTTCCACTCCTCAATAAGTGTTTACAAGTGTTTTCAAACACACCCTTTTCCTGATTTTTCCTGTTTAGACATCCTAGTAAATATATGGGCAAGAATCGCAGCTGACCTGATGTAGTCCAATCGCATGAAAATATGTTTTGAGGAACATGGATTCCCATAAGCAGTAATGCTCAGAATACTTTCCTATTTTTTCTTGACTGTCATCCTTTCCTAAGTGCACATTTTATATGTGAAAGAAAGGGATATTAAAGTTGAGAACCCACCAGAAGAGTTCACCACAGACGAACTGTTTATACACTGTTAACATGATAACAGACATTATATTAAGTCAATATGGAGAAATTGTAATCTTGGTAAATTCCCATGAGAGCTGGATGCAGCTATAGTTTAATCAGTTCCATATTTCGCGAGAATTATCCGGTCTTTCTCTCCGCCAGCGAACGTCCAAACGTATGTGCTCAATTTTAGCCATACGCACACATGTTTTTGGTCGCATGCACGCGTAACACATGAAGCACTGCGCTTTGTTGCGTTCATGTGCGCCCACACCCTTCTGTATTCATTCGCTTCTGTTAGGAGGCTCGCCAATTTGGAGCTGATCAAACTATAGCAAACCAACCATGGTGGGTTCTTGCATTTAAGACTTTAGAATGCCTACCTGTGCTGCCATGTCTACAAGTTGTTTAAGGCCTACATACTTTCCCTCTCCATCCCTCAAATATTCTAGTAAAGCACCATTCTTCATTAGCTCTGTTACGATGTAAATAGGTTCCTGAAAAGAGAGAAAACGGGTGTAGACAAAAAACAAGTCAACTGAATTATCAATTATTTGCACAATTTGAGAAGAAAATAAACAGAAGCATCAAATTATTAGAACAAATAAAACTAAATCCACAAAGACAATAAACATTACTCTTAAAATCCCAATTTTGGAGTGAAACTTACTGAACTTCACTGAAATAACATAAATGTCAAGCGGAGATTAAAATCAACATTTTAAAAATTGTGGCAGAAACAAAAGTTGCTGGAAACGAGTCACCATGCAAATGACAAAAGCAATCATGTAATTACCTTTTACTTTAATTTGTTTGAGTAATTATGTAATAGCCTTCAAATTGTACCCTTCACGTTTTACATTTTATGGATGATACAGGGTGCGGAAGGTATTCCAGAATTATGCCAGATTGGAGCTGTGTGTGTGCCAAAAATGTGATTTTTGAGATAAAGAACAATTTTTTGGCACTTTTTGGTCAACATTTTCAAAACAAACAAATTTTAAGCGCCCCCCCCCCAAAAAAAAAAATGCACTCCTGGATAATTGACTTTAGATGATTTTGGTGAAATTTTGGAATTTGTAATAAAAAACTGATTTTGTTATAGGTTGTCTGAAAATTGTTGGCGCCAAAAAAGTGATTTTTGGGCAAAAATGTAAATATCACTAATTTTTGTGAAATTTAATACCAAAAATGGATTCCACGACTAACTTCATTTAAACAATTGTATACTTTTATGTACATTACATTATTATAGTTTAAAAGTTACAGAGCTTGATAAATTTCATAAAAAAAGGGTTGACACCTCCCTTAAATGATTTTGCTTCCACCACTGCTGGAAGATACTCACCTTATCTGAGCATATACCGTACAGGTTAACTAATTTCTCATGTCTGAGTTCCTTCATAATTTCAGCTTCTCCTAAGAATGCATCCTTTGACATGGTTCCTTCTTTCAACATCTTCACCGCAACTGCTGTCTGACCACTCCAATGAGCTGGAAACATAACGACATTAACATGTTTATCTATAATATGTGACACGATCAAGAGGAATGAGTCGGATGTCGGGGAATCCCAAATTGAGATATGGCCAATTCAAAATGGCGGCTTACATAAGTTTTGATGGAAATTCATGTATACAATTTGACATAACTTTGGAACAAAACGTCGTATCGACATGGGGTTTTCAGTTTTTGAAAGCTCTAAGTGTCTTCTTTAAAACTGTATGTTGACCAGGGTCGACATCCCGACTCATTCCTCTTGATCGCGTCACATGTGTCTTCTCAAGCTGGAATATGTTTTCAGTTTGATACTGCAAATTATATTTTACCGAAAATATAAAGCTTTAAAAAGGTCTCAACACTTTTGGGACACCCTGTATATATGAATTTCACCTCTTGATCAATACCTGATGAACTATACTCTATTTGACTTCCTCTGGACAGTGACGTAACTTAACAGACGCAGCTCTTTTACGACGCGTATGTATCTTCCGTCTTTCAACGCTCGTGTGTATTCGCCAGCGCCGCAAGTAGGACTTAACAGACGCAGCTCTTTTACGACGCGTATGTATCTTCCGTCTTTCAACGCTCGTGTGTATTCGCCAGCGCCGCATGTAGGCGCGCACATTATGTGCTGCAATAGGAAGAATACACAGCTACGTCACTGTCTCGTGATGACCAAATAGACTATAGTCAACAACCCTTAGCAAATATATATACAATGCTCTGCATATATATTGCATCTCTCAGTGTTTCAGTTGTGTTATGGTATGCAGGCAGGTTGTTTTAGATAATGTAAGGGAATAATGACATTCGCTAGGATGATTAATTTGAGTAATTACTCTACACATATGTAACCTTTCCTGAGGCAACTGTTGTAGCGGGCACTTTAGGCCTTAAAAACTTTTCACATTTTTTGATATAGTGCTATGAAAACAAACGTATAAGAACATTAAAACATTAAGTGTCAGGTAAGCTTTAGAAACCCTAAAGTGTCTATAGCATATTAAAAAAAGGTACGGTAATCGACCAACCAACCCACTTTTTCCCTCTTGTTTGGACAAACAAATATTTTTTCAGGCCTTACTGAATAGCTTGAATAGCAAGACCTCCCAAAACTGTCCTACTTCATATCATTGGTCATTTCTAGATATACCTTTTAAAAGGCTATAAATAAAGCAATTTAATAATGATTATCTTGAATATACTAACCCAACCAGACCTCTCCAAATGCAGCTCCAGGTCATTTGTAGGAAGTATATATGTAGTTCCCCTACACCTTCCCACCTTTTCCAAAGCTTTCCCAAGGCTAACAAAGCTTTCCCAAGTCTAACACCTTTCCTAAATAGTTCCCAAGTCTAACACCTTTCCCAAATAATTCCAAGGCTAACACCTTTCCCAAACCTTTCCGAAGGCTAACACCTTTCCCAAACCTTTTCCAAGGCTAACTCCTTTCCAAAACCTTTCCTAAGACTAACACAGGCTAACAACTGTCCTAAACCTTTCCCAAGGCTAACAACTTTCCCAAACCTTTCCCAAGGATAACACCTTTCCCAAGGCTAACACCTTTCCCAAGGCTAACACATTTTCCAAGGCTAAAACCTTTCACAAGGCTAACACCTTTCACAAGGCTAACACCATTCCCTCAAGACTAACTCCTTTCCAAAACCTTTCCCAAAGCTAACACCGTTCCCAAGGCTAACACCTTTCCCAAGGCTAAAACCTTTCACAAGGCTAACACCTTTCACAAGGCTAACACCATTCCCTAGGCTAACACCTTTCCTAAACTGTTCTCAAGTTTAACTCCTTTCCCAAACCTTTCCCAAAAGCTAACACATTCCCAAGGCTAACACCTTTCCCAAATCATTCTCAAGTCTAACTCCTTTCCCAAAGCTAACACCATTCCCAAGGCTAACACCATTCCCAAGGTTAACACCTTTCCCAAAACCTTTCGCAAGACTAACTCCTTTCCCAAACCTTTCCCAAAGCTAACACCATTCCCAAGGCTAACACTTTTCCCAAACCTTTCTCACGGCTAACACCTTTCCTAAAGCTAACACCATTCCCAAGGTTAACACCTTTCCCAAAGCTAACACCATTCCCAAGGCTAACACCTTTCCCAAGGCTAACACCTTTCCCAAACCTTTCCCAAGGCTAAAACCTTTTCCAAAGCTATCCATTGTAAGGGATGCTTCCGGTTCTGATAAGTTAGATTTTTATCCAACCAAACTTTTCCAGCAAGTCTTGTCTGTAGGTAATTCCCCTATACCTCCCAAATCTAGCTGTTGAAGGGGGAACTTTATCGATTAGTTTGAAATGCTCGCTTCATACTAGCTACAACAGGTCCCGGCACCTAGTACTCGCTATCGCGAAGTGTTTCGGTGCGACATCAAGCTACTACATCGCCGGTAGTCGCACATATTTTCAGGTCTTTTTTTGGCTGCGCAGAAGGCAAGCTGGATAATGGCCGCTGATTGGTTATGCTACTTTCGACGCAAAATATCCTCCCCCATTGGTTGAAAAAGTACGGTTTTCATTACGTCATGAGTGTCCGACCGATCATTGGAATTGAATTGAAGTCAACTGGCCACGACCAGTCGTTTCCAAGTCAAGCGATCTCTTGATCGATGTATCGGGAAGTCGCAGCAGGTCGCTGTATCAGAGAATGTTTTTGATTTATGATGTCAAACTCGTCATAGGAGCGACCTTAGTATGTCATCACCATTAGACTTACCCAACCAGACCTCTCCAAATTGTCCTGCTCCAAGTCGTGACGCCAATTCCAGCGAGTCTCTTGGTATTTCCCATATATTTTTCCCAAGACTAACTGTTGTAGGCGCTTCACTTGGACATGGCTCTATAAGCTTACTGCAAAGACCATTGGCATCATCTGAATAGCATGAATTTTTAAATGGAGAGCATTATTCAATAATATTTGGAGCACAATAACATACAACCTATTTTATTCAATTGAAAATATTGGAACAAAAAGCATGAAATTCTGTTTTTTTAAAAAGAAAAAGCAGAAAACTTTGAAATCTTTTGAAAATTTCAAAAATTGTTGAAAATGCACAAAAAGTCACAAAACACACAAAAAAAAGACTGCCACAGTTCTGCACCAGGAGTTTCATCTTTCAATTTTTTTTTCATATACCACCAATATGAAAATAATGTCTGCCGTTATGGGTTTCCTAAGACCTCAACAACCATAGAGGATGTAATATTTGGTAATTGCCCATAATCTAACCCTGTTGTTTCCCTTTTTAACCACTAGAATATCATAAAAGTGCACCCTCACCATTAAAAACAACACACAACAACATCCTTAATAAACAATGGGTAAATAAACACTTGTCTTCTGGACTTAAAATGTTCTTCATTATTTGCTCTTTGCATGGATCCTCCATTTGTGAGGAGAGTCTCCAACTAATTGTACCGCATTGAATGGGGGGGGGGGGGACTATTCAATAACATTATGTAACTAGTTTAACTCTCTCTCTGCACCATATGACCAGTCATGCAGCAAGATATTGTGAAATGATTCAATACATTCATTCAATCTGATTCCAGTTCGAGGCTCTCCTCGCAACTGGTGAATCCATGCGAAGAGCGAATGATATCCTGTCCCTTCCATACATTAAAAAAGCCCAATGAACCGGCGGTAATTTGTTGACCCGCTGATGATTTATGACCTGTGAAAAAGATGTTCTTACACCACAGGGTACCCTTAAATGGTTTTGATACCCGAGTTGTAAGTTCTGTAAAGTTATGGCATGTTGTATAAGTTGCAATTTTTGCATACAGATATTTTGCAATTTCAGAGTTTTGGGGAAATGTGCAAGACTTTAATTTCATGGTTTCTACATTAATTATGGAGTAATTCTGTTATACCCTTCACAGGGGTATTCATAGTGCGTGATTTTTAAGAACGACGCATACTACCGATGTTCGTGTGTAGGGTATAACAGAATTATGCATTAATTATAATGTAGCTCAATTGCAAAAGAATATTTTTGTGTGTTTACATTTTTAGAGTTTTCATCCACTCATGAAATTCACAAAAGTTACCACATTATACAGTATTCCTCCTCCTCGTTTGTTATGTGAAATTTCCGGCCGGCCCCTTGCTAGACATAAATGGCCTTCTTTACACCTCTTTCAAACCATTTCATGTTCTTCATCAAGCACCAAAACGTCTTTATCGTCAAATGCATGGTCGATATAGACTTACACTGTGTATTAATTAGTGGGGGGGGGAGGGCACTCATATATAAAAGTTGTAATCATCCATGTGAATTAGGTATGAGTTATCCCGTGTTTTTTCTCTTACGTGACACGGGTCATTCTATACGTGCGTGTCACGGGTACCCGTATCCCGTAAGTCTCACTCTCCGTGAATTCCCAAACCCAACCCACAGTAGAGCCCAAGCCCCGTAATAACCGGCATAGTGCATACCACCACGCAGCGTTCGATTTAACCAATGTAGCATCACGAAATGCGACACACTTTTGAACACTAATGCACAAATATGTAGCAAAAAGAGCTACGCAAAAAGATTCCCTACTTGATCTCTGATCACGTACCATCAAAGCCAAACCTAAAGATTGAGTGTCATCTTCAAATAACTAAAACAAAGTATGGTAAATCCTTAAATATCGGCAGTTCATATTCACTTTCGTCCAGAGTTAAAAATCCCATTGCTTTACACGTAGTTGCACAGAATTTTTTCTGTCGGTTTAAAATGTGTACAAAATGGCGGCTTTCTGCTTTTCTAATAATCCATTAGTTTCCTTGTATTTCCTTGTGTTTTATTACGAAAATGTGTTAGTTCAAATTGTAAAATCTAGTTCGTGTTTTCGTATACAGTGTTTTGCTTACGGGCCACGGGTCATATGTGCGTGACACGGTCGAACCGTGTCCTGCTCGCATGCCTAATGTGAATCCACTCTAAAAAACTACCCTTAACCTGGGTTCTCAAAGAAGGAAAAAATGACCCTTAACAAGGATTATAGCTTGACGAATCATACTCATAGGTCCTCAAGATGGAGTTTGAACGTATGAAGTAACTGTGTGATTCAGTTTTGTTAGTTAGCCCTAACCTGTTTGGGCTATTTTTACAATGATGACACATGACTATCGGCCCAAGCAACCCTTATTCTCTGAAATTGGAGATTTTGATACCCTAAGCACAGGCCCGCATTGTGGTAGAAAAAAATCACCCTTAATACACACTTTCATTCACGCAGATGATTACAACATTATACTAGACTGCGCCCCCCCCCCCCCCCCCCCCCAGGACAGAATAATCTCCAAGCTTCAATGAGCTAGGTCTTCTCTGTTGATACATCCATTTATGTGTACTAGTCTCCCCTGTGTATATTTTTTATTTATAACAATTAAGCTGAAGAGCCAGGACAAACCCAATAGTGACTTAAAGCACTAAATTAAAGGGATGCCCGATGTGTGTGTACAGATACAGACCCGGGATGATCCCTTACGAAGGAGTCTGACCTTTTAACGTGCTCGGGGATAGCTCTTCTGATGCACAGGACTACCATTTCTACGACTTCCGAACCATTCATTACAGTTTGTACTGGTGAAGTGTCTGGGACAAGACGCGATGTTATTGCCAACAAAATTCTAATCCAAAACACTAAATTAATTTACTCATTGTTTAATTTTGATTTATACCTGGATGAATGGCCACATTCACAAACGTCCTTAATACTCACTCTCATAGTGGGTGACAGTATCCTGCAACGTGCGAAATTTGGTATGTTCAGATATATAAAACAGTGCCGATCCATCGATCTTCTGCGATTGGATACGGTAATGGCGAATGTGTGCTTGTTGGCCCCTTTCATCTCGTATTGATAATGCATAGGTCCCTGCAATTAAAGAATATAACAAATGTGTTGATTTTAATTACTTGGCTGTTGAAGAAACAACTCTGATCAACTTTGATTTTGGGGGACGGAAGACGTGGGGGTGAGGGCATTGTAGGACGGGGCGTACGTAGGGGGGGACGTGGGGGCTGGGGGATGAGGGTGTGGGGGAGGAGTAGGGTGCATCTGGTACCCCTCATGTCCAGGGTTCGAATTCAATCATTTTTTTTGCATAGCAGTTTGTGCTATGCAAATATATTTTTGTATAGCAGTTTCCAAATTTTGCATAGCAGGTATTTTGCTATGCAAAATTTGTTTTGTATAGCAAGTACACAATTTTGGATAGCAGGTTTTTTTTGTGTGTGTACGAGCACATGCTCTGGTGGTAAGTGCAAACTTACAGATTGAAGGTAAACCCTAAAACATAATGCGCATTTCAACTTCACCACCTTTTCATTGTTCCCCTGCCAACTCGTGAAACTAGGATGTGCCCGCCATGGGTTTTGGCACTTTTGAGAAGCTTTTTTCAATTACCCTTACTTTGATGGTCAAGAAAAAATATTTATATTAAACAAGTTACGAGCATTTAAACATTTCCTTTAACATATGCTTTCAATTGAAATAGTCACGACTTGCGAATCCTCCTGGCTGGGAGATCAACTAAATGAGGTCAAAGGTCACATAGGGGTCATGTTCCCCAGTGTTCATGTTACTTGTCTCCAAGTTTGAGGTCAATCAGGCAATTTTTACGATTTGACCTCTGGATGACCTTTGACCTCGGATGACCTCTTATTTATTTTAGACATGTTCACCCGGTGTTCATGTTTCTTTTCTCCAAGTTTGAAGTCAATCGGGCAACTTTTACGATTTGACCCCTGGATGACCTTTGACCTCAGATGACCTATGCAAATTAGACACCCCCCCCCCTACCCCCAAAAAGCTAGTTTTTTACCATGGTCTACCTATCGCTGAAGGTTTGAAGTCAATCCGTCCATCCGTTCAAAAGATACAGCATTCAGGGAAAAGGCTAACCAAAAGGCACATACGAACACCCCCCCCCCCACCCCCCCCCCACCCCCCCCCCCCCCCCTGACATGACAAAATCCCCTTTGGTTTTACAAACCAGGGAAGTAAAAAAGAAACTTTAAATCCAAATATATCCCTTACCCTTAATAAGTTTGTAACCACATAATTGATACGCCCTGAACGTATAATTAATAAGAGACATTTCAGTTTTTAAAAGAACTCACCTCCCCCCCCCCCCCCCCCCCCCCGTGTCCCCGTTTGACCATGTGACCCCACCCATGACGTCAACAGGGCAGTGGCGTAGCTCAGGGGGGGCAGGGGGGGAAAATGCCCCCCCTGACGAAAAAACCCAATTTGAGCCCCCGCCCCCCACCCCCCTAAAAAAATTAAAGGGGGTGAGAAAAAAAGGAAATAGGAAAAATGTGAGAAAAAAGATCGAGGTTATTAGCGAAATATGAAGGGAAAATTGTACATGTAGTACATTTATTGTGCGATTTTTGCGATTTTTTTTTGTGCTGTGCGAAATTTTTTGACCTCAACCCCCCCCCCCCCCCCCCCCCCCCACTTACGTGAAATTCACGAGGTAAGTGACTAGAAAAAAAATTGGGGCAACCTTTTACGAAAATTTTAGAAATCTTGCCCCCCCTGAAAAAAATCCCAGCTACGCCACTGCAACAGGGGATTCCCTTGTTTTTATGAATGAAAAAACGTTGTGTACATTTACCAAATATGGTTCATTATGTTGATGACATCGGGTTATCCAATTACTGTCAAGAATTGTGTTGCCATATAAGGAATGATTGACCTCACTCACTAAACTGGGAAACCCGTTAGGGAATCCCCAGCATGCGGTGGCCAACATTAACACATTACATGCTAGATATGCTTATCTCACAATAGCGGCAGGGCCTGAGCTACACTATTTATTAACAATTTAAAAGAGGTATTTAATCCACAATAAAAAAAACTGAGAACCTTCAATGAATGATTAAAGATGAAAGATTAATTGTATGGAA
Source organism: Ophiura sarsii (assembly GCA_035610835.1). Classification (NCBI taxonomy): domain Eukaryota; kingdom Metazoa; phylum Echinodermata; class Ophiuroidea; order Amphilepidida; family Ophiuridae; genus Ophiura; species Ophiura sarsii. Next base: position 55,264,037 of record CM069443.1, on the reverse strand, counting down.
AATAAAATGAGTAAAAACACTTGGAAGAATTTATTTGAGGTGTTCAGATAGATCAATATTCAATACAGCTATAGCATTCGAATGGCTATTATATTAAATATTATTTTTTGCGACCGCGCCGAGAGTTTATAATGTTGGAATTTAAATCAGACGGTGAAATGAATGGCAAAAACTGATGTCAATCAATTAAAATCTCAAACTGTATTATTATAATGTTCCATTATTGGGCTTAAACACTTGTTTATGATGTTTTAATTGTAAAAAGTTGGTCCGTCGGACAACAAACTTGGTAAAATGGGTTGTCCGATTATTAAATTAATTCACAGAAAATAATGCATCGCACTGTTAGCGATGCATTTTGGACAATTGCGTAGCAGTTTGTGGAAATTGTGTAGCATTTAGCGATGCGATACCGTCGAATTCGAACACTGCTCATGTCAATGGATTTGTCTGTCCCTAGTCCTGAAATGTTCCTATGGTCACAAAAAACTTCTAATTGGAATTGTACAGGGGTCAACGAACTTTCCTACATAGGAACACACACTGTAACTTTAGATTCTTGGAGGCCCCCCACGACAACTTTCCAATTATTTCAAACTTGGCACATGTTAGTTTTGTGACATAGGAACATTTTAAGACTAGGGACAGACAAATCCATTAACATGAGGGGCACCAGATGCAGGGGCATGGGGCAGAGGAATGGCCATGAGGGAGGGATGGGGAGTAACTGTGTCCCAAAGTGTGCCAACATTTATTGCCTGGATTGTAATAACCTGGAGGTCCCAGGTTCATTCACTGGATGATCAGTGTATCTTTACTGTGTTATCTATGAGTAAGGCTGTGAATGCACGGGTAGTTTCGTACCCGGGTACCCGAAAATACACTAAAAAAAAATGTAAAAAGTTTGGTTTTTTTAAGTACAAATTTGTCCCCAAAATGACACATAATGGGGTCAATAGAGCATTTCGGGTATTCGGGTACCTAATTTGGTACCCGGGTACCCGGAATAGCGGGCGGGTACCCGGGTATAAGTCACAGCCTTATCTATGAGTAAGCTATATCATGGATTAGCCTAGTCGTAAGTCTTCCATCTGAGAAACTTTGTCCCCATTTTGAGAAAATGAATTGAAAACAAAGATCTTACATATAATCTAAAATCGAACGATACTGGGATTCAAACACAGGACTTTTCAGTCCCAAAGCGAATGTCATAATAACTAAACTAGCTAGGCTGTCAGTGTCGAGGTAGAGATTTTAATCCTACAAAAAGAGGTAGGGTAACCCATAGTCTATGTATTGCCAAATAAATCTATATAACTGGTAGAATAGAAGTCTTTGCACTAGACTAACTGTACGTTCCTATTATTGATTTATAGACAACCGGAGATTTTAGGTTCAGTTACTGCATGGTTTGTTTGTTTGTTTGTTTACACGGTCGGTCCATACGGACACATGCTTGGGTCCTGAAGGGACCATGCTCAAGCAAAATGCTCAGGCCAGGCTTAAAAAGCCTATTATAAGCATGCTAGCTGAATGAAATGAAAGTTAGAAAAGATGGAAGAATTACGTTACTTAACCTTATATATATCAATAAGACTTGACTTGCTTTAACCCTAACACTCTTGAGTACTACGAATTACTACGATGCAGTGTGCTTGTGTCACCCGGCTCGGCAGTTTTTCGATGAAATAATGACCCAGGGTATATAGAGGGTGGAATATACTCCGCCATGTATGGTTTCCCCCCGTGGCCTAGCGGTAGATCGTCTGCCTCGGAACACAGAGGTCCGGGGTTCGAACCCCTGGGGAGTGGGGGCACTTTTCCCCCTCGCTATTTGGCCGCGAACAAAAATTCTTTGGAAAAGGTGCCTCAGGGGTTAGGGTTATGGATCAATTTTTTTCACTATTTTTCTTTTTTCATTTTTTTCTAAATTTGGTCTCATTAACCCTAACACTCTTGAGTACTACAAATTACTAGGATGCGGTGTGCTTGTGTCACCCGGCTCGGCAGTTTTTCGATGAAATAATGGCCCCAGGGTATATACAGGGCGGAATATACTCCGCCATGTATGGTTTCCCCCGTGGCCTAGCGGTAGATAGTCTGCCGCTGAACCCAGAGGTCCGGGGTTCGGGCCCCGGGGGAGTGGGGGCACTTTTCACCCTCGCTATTTGGCTGCGAAAAAATTCTTTGGAAAAGGTGCCTCTGGGGTTAGGGTTATGCACAAAACATGAAATTTAGCAAACGCTGTCACTTTTGAACTATTAATGTGATGTATATAAAAGTATTCATTTTCGGGGGACCAAAAAAGCATTTTTGAGGTAATAAATTAAATTAAAAATTCCTAGAGAAGTGTCTTTAGATGATTTTGTGCAATTTCGGCATTTTTTATCAAAATGCTACGTTGACAACACATTTTGTGCCAATAAAGTGGTTGTTTGGTCAAAATTCGAAAAATCAGCATTTTTAGTGAAGTTTGATACCAAAAAAGGGATTCTTCGACTCATTTCCTTTCCTAAAATGTATACTTTTATATACATTAATAGTTCAAAAGTTACAGCGCTTGATAAATGTTATCTTTTGGGGGGTTAACAGCCCTAAAGTAACTTTCCTAAAGGCCCAACTCGATCTGCCTAGAGCCTGGAACTAAACTGACAATTCAGAGGTTGATTTCAAACTCTGAATAAAATTTGACTGTCAAAAGTAAATATAACTATGCCGGTGTACTTCTTATCAGAGATGACCAGATCGTGACTTCTAAACAATCAACACTTAAACCCAACATTATTTGATTGTATCCTGGTTTGGAGGTTGTAATTGTGCAATTGTGCTGTGAGCTTGCGTGTAAAAAACTAACCATATAACTTCCTTGAAAATACAATCAAACTATTCTAAACTGTTATGAATATGTGACCCGTCACATCAAAATAGACATGTTGGAGGCCCGATTCAAATCTGAGTTATTGGTATGATTTGAAAGAGCACATTTTAAGCTTTAAAATGACACCATGTTGAAGCTAATCGGACTTTATAATCACAAGATATGATTTTAAGAAGCATATTTTGTTTATATTATTTTCTTCATATTTCATCAAATATATTGACCTCAATTTAAAAACTGTGTTTGCCGACAACATGTCCTTTTTGATGTGACTGCATGGTCACAAATGTGGAAGTGAGCACAATGAAATCACAACAAGAAATCATTGTTCATAACTTTCATTGGTATTGATATTGCTATTCTGGCATATACTTGAAATTATTTTTGTCTGGGAATCCCCTCTTTAATTATTGGCCAAGTAACAAAATTTACGTGTTTCACGTCCCCGCACCGATTTTTGACGCCGCTCCAATATTTGTGTTATTTGTTATTTTCAAAAATTCCTTTAAAATTCCAAAAAAAAGTTCAAAAAAAAAAATCAAAAATCAAACCTGTCTTTGTTGTGTGTGAGTGTGTCCATCATTTTCAACTATATTTCAATGAAAAAGACGCGAGAAAAACTCGTTGGCATAGGTAGTGATACGAATATCCTTTCTCCTACCTACATCCGCAATCTCATATCCTTCACCACTCACAGACCTCTTCGCTCTTCAAACCAACTCGCATTAAAACCAGGACCTCGGGTCAAAACATCATCCTATGGCGACCGTGCCTTTGCAGTTGCTGCACCCAAACTCTGGAACAATATCCCTGTCAATATCCGTTCAGCTGAGTCAATTAATCAATTTAAATCCAAACTCAAAACATTCATGTTCAAGTAATTGTATTGCATTGTTTTATTTATGTCAATTTGGTTGTTGTTTATAGTGTATATGTTGTGCATGTTGTATTGTATAGCGCTTAGAAACCTTTGTATTTTGCGCTTTATAAATGTTGTTTATTATTATATCGAAACAATTCTTGCAAAAAGCTTGTAATTTGGCTTCTGAAAAATAAAAAAAATTCCGGACGAGAAACACATTATTTGTGTTACTTGCCCTTATATGGAAATGTTCTGAATAGATTTTTCACACACACAAATATTTTCACAACCTTGAGTCAAGCGGACAGTATGGAACGTTAGTAATTATTTTCAGCTTGTATCTAACTCCCTATGGGTATTGTAAATTATGTATTAAACATTTAGCAAGTGGTTGATTTTGTGCAACATTTTTACATTTGCAAAATTTGTGAAATAAACACTTGTGAAAAAACACCACCCAACACATTTTACAAGGAATAAAAATGTGACACAAAAAGTTTATATGACAAATTCTTCACGCATGAATCTATATAGTGAATCGCATAACATTTGGTTTGTTGTCCACTTTGAATAAGGCGACGAAAACAACACACCCTGTTTTAAAGGCGGACGGACCTGTCAAGTAGGGTAGGTCGGTCGGGTTTTCCTTGAAAAACGCAAAAAGTGGGTCGGTTGGGCCTATAAAACAGGGTGTGTTTTTTCCTCATCTAACCCTTATTTTGACAAATTATAATTCATTTGGGATTTTCAAGAATTAGTATCAACCAAACTTTTTGATATAATGACTATATAAGTAAAAATGCTAATGATCCTGTGTTTGGTCAGAACTGAGGGTGAAATCTCATTATTTTGATATTGTTGTTTTATACAGGAAAACTTGACTATTATGAATTCCCGGTGTTCTCTCTTCGTATTCAGAGGGGTAACACATGATCGTTCCAGGATCTTCAAGTACCCCCTATTTACGGCGTTTCACGGACAATTTTGCTAATTTGACCCCCTTTTTCGCACAAAAACGCGGACATTTTGTCTGAAAATAACCCCCCTTTTTTCACTATTTCAAGGACACTTTCTAAATATCCCCCTTTTTGCGCAAAAACGCGGACACATCTGGTTCAAAATACCCCTTTTTCCTATTCCCAGGACAATTTGATATGACACAAAGCTCATTCTATTTGTTTTTCTTCCTCGCGGACATAGCCTCTCAAAAAACACCCCTAATTTGTTGAAATCGCGGACAAAGCTTCCAAAACGACCCCTTATTATTGGAAATCGCGGACATAGTTTCAAAAAACACCCTAATTTTGGGATATCGCGGACATAAATGTCCGTGGAATGTCCGCGGACATGATACGGAAAACCCCCCTTTTCCGCGATTTTTGGAACGATCATGCGTACCCAAAGTCAATGTTGACTGAAACCACCGGGTATGAATTACCCGTAGACATCAAACAAAGGGCAAGTTTGGCAAGTTCGCATGTACCCGGAAGTGGCATGTGAGTTGCCAAATGGTAACCACAAGTGCCCATCAACAAGCTTATTGACAAAACAATTTCCCTCCATTGGCTAAAAGAGTTTAAGCTTTATGGATCAAAGTTTATTAAAAGAATACAAAATTGTTTGAGGGGCTATTCAAATCTTTACAAATCAACACTAATGCAGAGGACAAACAAACACTATTTTTTATTTAGGCCTTATAATAGACCAAATGTATGACCTTTATTAAAAAAATACAAGATATCTTTCCAAATGGCATATATAGAGGCAGGGGCGTCCCCAGACCCTTTTCATTGGGGGGGCACGACGAAAGGCATGATGCACCGACATTTTTTTTTACAGACTAAAAAAAAATTCTTAAACTTGCACAATTTTTTTTACGCCAGCAGCTGAAAAACAGTTGGGGGGGTGGGTAGCGAGATGACATTTTCCTCAAAACCAGCCGAAAAAATTGCATGGTCAAAATCGCAAAAGTACTGACGGAAGCTTGTGTGTACCATGATTTTGCCGACAGATTTGATGAATGGGGGATGTGACACCCCCACCCCCCTCTGGGGATGCCCTTGTATAGAGAGCTACCTTGTGGTAAGCTCCTCATAACCCTAGCTCTGGTTCAGAGCTGCGAGCATAGAGAGATGCGACCGAATATATCCCAACACTACAGCTGGTCTATGCTACCAAGGTTTAGAGGGCACAGTTTTGGGCTATAGAGGGTAAGGCAATGAACCAACCGGAACGGTATAACGATGGATCGGGCAGCCATTATGGAGGTATAGGCTAGTCACGTATTCGGATTGACAATTAAATTTCCTGCTCCATGTGATCTAAACTGACCAAATCATATTGTTCCGTGGAATCCATCTTGGAGGCACAGTTCAAATGAGGACATAGTGACGTAGCATTTTTATACTCAGTATTGAGGAGGCACGGGTCTAGTGCTACATAACCATAACCCCGGCAAAACTATACCATGGGAGAAAAATTGGTCAAATCTGGGCGAAAAAACAGCAGCGCCGAGGATGGAACCCGGGCGCCTGAGTGGCAGTAGTCCACCGCCTATCTGACTGAGCTTATGGGCAAGCTTGCAAAAACTTAAATTACTGCTGCGCATATGATAACCCGCCTGGGTGCGGCCGGAGATAGACTGGGGAACCGCGCGCTACAGGCACGTGGTAGAGTAGTATTTTTAACATTCAGGGCCATAAGGGTTTCAAAACATTAGAACATTGGCTTACTGGGTTTTGGGGTTTCTCACTGGGTGGAGGAAATGTGGTGCTGAAATATTTTGGTACCAAGCAAAATGAATATATCTCAAAATTTAAAATAACAACATCTTAGAACCATGTGTTTACATGGAGGTCCTAATTCTACTCCCCTCTCTTAAAAATGGCACCATATTTATCAAAATTGATCAATGGCATTCATATTTTACGAGTGAAAATATCTCCTACATTCTTATTATTCTTTATTTTCTTCTGTCCGTTTTCATTGATATCTTGAAAACACACAGCCTGCAAAGTCTCCCCTTTTGAAGTGCTGCATCCCAGGCTATATCAAATTATTTGTTACAAATTTATTAGAAATTTATATTTATAAAATGCACACTAGCCTGAGGGACATTGTTTGATAATCAATCTCAAAACTATTGTATTGGCTTTTCTATTTGAACTCTGCTTTTATTGGGAAAATCATTCTACTGGCAAATTGATTGTGTTATTAAGCCTGAAAAGGCTTTCTTGGTAGAATAATAAATAAAAAGGGATTTCCATTACTTTTTAATTAAAGCTTGAAAATGCTTTTAGCTAGATATTGGTCTTTTATGTATTCCAGACAATTTTGGGCCAGGGAATTAGTTGTATTTTACATGTCACATACAGGGTCTCTGAAAGGATAATGACTGTGTATTAGTTGTTTAGAGGTAACTGTGAAGAATCAAAACATTTTCACTTTGGGGCGAGGGGCGTAGCTAGCCGCAAGAGAAATTCCGAGGTCCCAAAGTAAAACATTTTGATTTCTTCACAGTTACCGGCTAAACAACTGATCGAAGTCATTATCCTGATTCAAAACTGTCAATTAAAATAGTCATTTAATGATATGCACATTACTTGTAATATTACTTAGCCATTAAAAAGTTAAACTTTACGTCAATTTAACAATGCTTAATTCATTCCTTACAAATCAATCAGTCTGATCTAAATACACATAACTACTGCGTTGTGATTAATGTTTAAGCGGCGGCGGTTCTTGCCCGGGGTTCTTGTTTCTCCGATAGTGACCTGTGCTTATTTTCCATACCAGTAAGGCCTAAAAAAAAAAAATGTTTGATTGGCGTAACCCGACCGACCCTAACTACATCGCCGACCCTGAATATTTTTTATTATTTTGAGGGGAAAAAAAAAAAAAAAACACACACAAAAACTGAAATCTGACGTTTGTTATTGTTTAAAACTTCAGAAACTTGTACTCATAGAGTCTGTTGGTTTCTATAAATAAAAATAAAAATAAAAATAAAAATGTTTAAAGAAAAGGGAATTTTTGCCGTCTCTTCATTTGTGTGTACTGCTGTCTTTTAAGTGTTCAAAAGAAGATGATTTAAAAAAAAAAAAATTATAAAAAAAAAAAAATCCCGACCGACCTACCCTATTTGTTTTGGTCATGTTACACCAATCAAACCTTCTTTTTTTTAGGCCTAAAGGACGGCATTTGATTGTGTCACACATATCGCATACATTCATGAGGTTTTGAAACCCCAATGGATCTACAGCACATATTCTCCTGGTCACAGTCCGACATACGTGGGCATACCTAGATCAGCTTACTGCGCATGCTTGAAAACTCACAAAATGTTGCTAACCAAACAGAACCATGAGGTCGAGCTTATGTATTGCACACCACGGATGTCTGTTGCACCGTTTTAGGGGTGAGGTCAACCTCATGTGACGTGCGTCCATAGGGTCATTGAACCCCTACTTTCTACTGTTCTCCAAGCACCATCACATATCAATGAACAATGCAATGCTTGTTGATTTAGATATATGTACATGTGTAATCTTAAAGTGGAAATTTGGATTAGAATGGTGTCAATCTCACTTAGGGCCTATGCCATTGATATATGCATAAAGAGTTTCAATTTAATACAGGTTAACCCTTTGAACCCGGAGTTATTATAAGGGTTCGGTACACCCACCCTGACTTCTCCGGGGGTAAAATGCTAAATATAGTACACCTATATCATCCGTAATATATGTTACCGATGATAGAGGGCAGTATGCCATTGTACTACACGTATAACGTAACCTATTTATAACATAAAAACGTCCGTTTTTATCGCTAAAATTGCCAATCATGACCGTAAAACAATGCATCCGTGTCTACCTGAGAATCATCTGCGCCATATTGTGTTGCATATTCATCCAATTTTGCGCTATTTTTGACTGTTTTCTTCAGCTAAATGATATCAAATCACAACGAAAACCTTGCGAAACAATGTATTTCACATCGGGTGAACATCACATGACTTTCAAGTCAAATGACCCCTCAGTCATATGATCAATGTGTCATCTGTTCGCTCAGGTCGATTTTTCGACCTATCGGGTTATACGACGTTCTCCGATAGGTCGATAAATCGATCGACCTATCGGGTTCAAAGGGTTAAAATAAGATTTCATAATACATTCAAAATAAGGTGTTTTTAAATGCTTACTTTAGAAACCGTGTAGCGTGCGAAAATGTTTGACATTACCAATTTTTGCTATGATTGAGGTACATTTGGGCTCTAAACAAGCTTATAGCAACAACAACAAAATGATTCTGGAGTCTGGACACACATGTGCGCGTAGCGCGCAAAAAATTCGATATATTGTTTTATTTTGTACTCCTGCCTCTCAAGATCGCCATTTAAGTTACGTACGGTTGGGGTGTATTTCGACCCCTCCTCCTGTTACGTACGCTCTGTACGTAACTGAAAATGGCAAAAATTATGGAAGACCCCTTAATACTATAAGATTATAATTCTATATGAGTTTCATAGTCCGGACGGCAGGCTTTATAAAGCGTGGGACTCCAGAAATAAAAAAATCAACAAAAGCGTGGGGGTCAGAATATTTCTGATATAAAGGGTGTAGTTCTATAAAGCGTGGAGATAAAATAAAAAGGGTGGGGGTTTCTCAGCGATCATCAAAATAATCAAAATACCGACCTTGTCGGCTCGCTAGTGCTAGTTATATCATAAATATGTAAACGATATCGGGTCCGATATACTTCGAAATTAAAAAGTTGCCATCTTTAAATTGAGCAGGGATTGAGTTTGTTGTTATATAGCGCCATCTATTGTTGAAATCGTTTTTCTTCAACTTTTTTTATTTTATGAATAATTTCGGGAATCCCGGGACCCGCCCGAAAAACAAAACGGGTCCCGGGATGTTTCTGTCACTTTGTCCTTTCTTCCAAATTTGAATGCACAAAATGATCAAAATGTCCCCTTTTCGGTATAAAGGGTGGGGGTTGAACATTCCCAAATAAAAAGGGTGGCTCTGTAAAAAGGGTGGGGCAAAAATAAAAAGGGTGGGGGTCTGACCCCTGTCCGGACAGTGAGTTTATAAACTCCAAGTTTATCTCAAACTAAGAGTCTGTAGGTTAACACTTTCCACGCGGCTATTAGTTTTACCATATGGCTCATTCCATGAAGTTGGGGCATATTATGTGACATCCAAGTGAAATTTTCAAAATGGATATTTTCCAACTCTTTCTTCTTTTTTAGGTTCTACATTTACCAAAGTCCAATGTAGAACTTTTTATTTTAATGTAACATTTGGTGTAAAATAACCGCACATGTTCAACAGTTGGATGACATCTCCAAAAATCCTGATGCTACATGGACACCATTTCCCATTTCCATATCATTTTCTAATAAATTAGCTTAAGATGTGGGCCAAGTTTCTATACCTCAATTAACTAACTTGGAACCACAAATACATGAAAAGAAACCAGATTTGTCTAGGTTGAACATAACTTAACGAACAAGACATCGTAGATTAACTGTTTTATGTAAAAACTCATTGAAAAGTGACTCTTTATTTTGCAATTTGTATAATGAATTTAAATAAAGTACATATCAATATTTGTTTGATGTAAAGTACTCTATAAACCATGCACATTGATTACATTATAGTCATAAAGTAAGTATATGAAGTATTATTTACCTGTATAATGTTATAAAATGCACTACCGATGCTACATGGACACCGCGTCTTGTAACATTGTTAATAATAAGACTATTCATACTGTTACAATTATTTAAGTGTGAATGGTTTGTCTACTTGTTCATCATATCAAGTAGATACACAGAGTGAATTGCTTGAAATTTATCTAAACACTGTTCATGTCAAATTTACCTTTTCTGTGTACTTAAGTATTACGATGCTACATGGACACCGTGCCCTAAAATATTTGGAACAGCTTGAACAGGTGCATCTTTTTCAGATCAATAGAGAGGATGTAATATGATGTTAACTTTTTATGTTATAAGCACACGATAAAATTAATATCATGGATTGTAAAACTACAAATTACACAAAAAGATAACCTGCCATGAAGCATAAAACATAATTACCTATGATACACATACACCATTTCTTACAATTACACAATAACAATACACCATTGATCAAAGAAACTTAAGATGTCCACTGAAACAAACTTCATACAGTGTTGTTCTTAAAGTACCCTTTGTGATCTTAGTCTCTTTGCTCGTTTCTGATTGAATCATCCTCTATTATTGATAAAGATGATTGAAAAGTTTGATCACTTAAAAAGTCAGTTTGCAAAAAAATAATTTAATTGCCATGATGGATTTCTTTGGAAAGGTACTAGTTTCTGAAAATGATGGGTTCCTTGTCTTCATCTCCATAAATTCCAGGACGATAGAACTGTCTTCTGAATTAATGTCAAGAACCTGCAAAGCAAAACAAAATAAACCCTATGGCTTAGTATCTTCATGGAACATTGTGTATTGATATTGGAGTAGATTATTTATTCATGTTGCACTTTTTGTGTTGCAGGAAAATATTTATATTAAAATCATGCTGGAGTATTTTATTTATTATTCATTTAACATGAAAAAGAATAGCAAAGGATAGAGAACTTAAATGATTTACAATTATTTGTTTTATTTATAGTAAATAAAACTAAAATAAGGGAATGTTTATTGCGAATTCAGTGAAATGCTAATATAAATTGTGTCCATGTAGCATTGTGTATTAATATATTTCATTAGATATACATCTCTCATAATATGCCTTTTTTCTGTAAAGTGTAGTAAAATGTAGGCAATGTTTTGAATGTTTTGGGTGATGGATAATTTTGAATGGGTAATTGTTTTAGTCTAATTAGGCCAATTTTATGAAATGCTACATGGACATGGTGTCCATGTAGCATCGTACTGGTAAGCTATATTATTAACATTAAAAGAGCAAAAACTAATTCATTATTAACTTCAAAGTTTATTAATGATGTGATTCTACAAAAAAATTACAATTTCAACGAACTATAACGATACCCAATGCAAAATATTGCCCATGCTATGCCCGATGCTGCATGGACGCCAAATTATTATGGCGTCCGTGACTCAAAATTAATATCATAACATGAAAAGAAATTCTGATTCAGTGTTTCCCTTTCAATAAAAATGCATTAATAAATACAGACATACAAGCAACATTAAGAAATAATTACAATCGCACTTACCATTCACAAAACTATCCAATGTTTACATTTTGATGCTACATAAAAGTCCCGATGCTACAACGGGACACCAGCGACTGAAACCTTGATAAAACTAGTCCACATGTGGCAAATTCCAAACAAACCTGATAGCTATTGACCTCTATCCTTACAAAAAGAAATATGGAATGTTTTATTTATCTCCAGGGGGGGATTCCCACAAATTGCATAGGATGTTTATAACGATGCTACATTTTATGGTTAGGACACCATGCACACGGCACGGTATACTTTTTCATGAATATATGGAATGGTATTCATGAAATTTATTCTCATTTGCAATAGTTTTCAATTGATAAATGCTCTTAATTTTGGAATATAATTTAAAAATGTATGATAGAGAACTACCCCCATTCAGCAATGAAAACTCCCGATGCTACACGTGTATATTTTGTGGACACCGTGTGTAGCATCGGAAAGGCAATTTTCATGTTGCTTGGGTGAAAAATCAGTCCAGCGTGACGAGGTGTTTTGGTCAGTAAACTATGAATACATGTATCTTTTATTAATCAAATCGATTTCCAAGCAATTCTATGATAGTTTTGGTTACATAAAACTCATATTAATTGTTGTGTTTTCCATGTCACGTTTTTTAGCAAAAATGGTCTTGGACACCACCTCATTTTTTATTTTTATTTTCTTCAAGGAAGGGTCAATTTTTTTTTTTTTTCATGGCTCAATACTATAACCTAGTACTGTTTTTGGACACTAAAAAAATTTGATATACACATAGAGTAAAACAGTTTATAAGCTGCCTAAAGTACCAAATTCTGCTATTTTAACAAATGCCCCAACTTCATGGAATGAGCCATATGCAAAACAGATTTTTCAGAAACCTTTTGCAATTTTCAAAGTCTATCTTAAGGATTACTGAACCAATACTAGGCATGTTTGTACTTATTTCACAGTGGTGATTCCAAATATGGTTATGAAATTTAACAATTTTGACATTTTTGAAACATTTTGTGACATTTTGGAATGTCGTCTGCAGCTGCCTGCCGCGTGGAAAGTATTAAACAAATTATCAAATGCTAAAATCTCTCACCTGGTCTTGTTTCACTTTCTCGCACTAAGAACGTTCCTCGGATCAGCCCAGGTGCTGATAGTCTGTTAACTGCGTCATTTCTTGTACAGTTGCCAAAGAACCATCTGATAATAGAAACAAAAGAAAATATGTTATAACAGTATCCATACCAGTTTACATTATGTCAGGCAAAAAAATTGATTAATCTCTCTTTATCTCAAGCCACAGAACGAAAATATGTGTTCCTGGTGGATAGTGTCATTTCAATATATATTTGAATAAAAAATGCTTGTTTTGTCGTTGAAGGGCTGAAATATGAATATAATAATATAAACAATAGCGGATTTAATTTCACATTCAGTACAAGTTGTAATGATCATGTAAATGCTTTCTGAGGTAAATTACAATGAAGTTTATACTACAGTCAGGCGCGTACCGCGGCATGTGAGCCAGGGGGGGCAGAAGTATGTCGTCCCGACAGTAAATTTTCGTAAAAGGTTGCCCCAATTCTTTTCCCAGTCAGTCACCTCGTGAATTGCACGTAAGTGGGGGGGGGGGTGTAGTGTCAAAAAATTTCGCACGGTAAAAAGATTTCGCACGGTCACAAAATTTCGCACGGTAAAAAAATTTCGCAGTCAAAAACAAAAATACAGTCAACGAATAATGCCCAATCCTTAGTCTTTTCGGTATAGGTATTATTTTTTTTCGTTATGAGAATTTAGCGTCCCGGTATTACGATTTTAGCGTCCCGGTATTTGGGGCCGGGGGGGGGGGGGGGCAAGTTGCCTCCCCTGCCCCCCGGTCAGTACGCCACTGACTACAGTATATGCATTTGTAATACTCTGTATTTGTAATTGTGTATGTTCTGTGATTGTAAATGTTTTCTGTTGTTGCAACAACAAAAATAATTAAAGAATCAAAATTATTTTTGGTGATTTTTTAATTTTTGATGCATTGAATCAAATTTGATCAAACTTATTTGATCTGTCGAGGATTGAATTTAAATTGAATCAAAATACCATTGAAAGGAGCGTTATTGGATCTGAATTCAAATGTTTTTGCCCCAGATTTAAATTCAGCAATTTCGATCCAGGCAAATCTCCGTACTAACATTATTGTCTTATCATTTCCTATACAGTCCTCAAAATAAGTAACTGATCCAGATAATTAAGGTGGCTAACTCGGCTAAGGTGACCAGCAATGATTCGCTTCAAAATATCAGAGGATGTGTATATTGATAAGAAAAGATGATATGCCAAGTTTGAATTTTTTCCAAAAAGCCATTTTTGATTTACGGAATTTTTCGTTATTTCGTTATTTGAAAACCCATTGACTTAACACAGGAGGCGTAGCCGAATTCCCAAATACTGCCAAATTTCAGAAAAAAAATTCTCTTCTTTAAAATCAATGTATGCTAAAGACTTTTATTTTATTTTGATGCCAAAACATCAAGGAATAACACAATTTTTTTCCCTCCACAACTGAGCGGTGATGGATGGTTTATTCACTGGGAATGTTAGTACTTTTTCAAATTTTGTGAATTTCTACAGAAAAAACTACATGTTCAATTTGCACAAACAAGGTGTCATATTAAAGGTAATTAAGTTTAGAAAGTTATCTCGTGAGTTTTTACTAATTAACTGTTTCTAGACCTTTTTACAGCCTTTTGAAAATTTCCTTAAAATCAAATTTGAAAACAATATTTTTTTCACAAAGTTAACACTGTGTTTGCAAAAACTCATGAGAGAATTTAGGTAATATGCTTATAAATTTATTCCCAAAGTTTCATGACCATAGTACTTTCCGTTTAGTCTACAGAAATTCCAGAAGGTGAAAATTTAGGAAATTTTCAAAAAATAAAGAAAAACATAAGAAATTTCAAAAATGATCCGAAAGTCTTGAAATAGGTAGAGGAAAGACTTATCTTTACTGTGGTCTCAGTATAAAGAGTATAGATATAATTGATTTGGTATTATATCAGTTTTTCTGTAGTGGTGTAGGAGCCGAGTTAGCTACCTTAATATGCTCTCAACTCCACTCCTGGATCATCACCTTTCAATGATACCCACTAACATACATACTGACATACCCCCTACATAACCTTGCCGGCAAATAGGAACCATGTACTGGACAGGCAAATGGGATGGGTTTTTTTATGATTTTCTGCGCCTAACCTGGGGACGTTAAGGAGTGTTACACAAATTATACACAATTTTGTATGAGACCGGGGACTGATATTTATTTATATGACCAATAGGGGACACACTCTCAAATGCATTTTTAGGCTGTTTGTATAGTCCAATACACATCCGCTAAATGCGGATGATCCCCAATTGTAGGTACGTCCGTGGTTGGTAGGTGCTCATTTATTAAAACTTCCACATTGGATGGCATACACGTCCACAACATTGCGTGGATCATAGTAAAATAGTTGTGTATTTCTCACCCCTCCCCCGACCCGTATCCACCCCTTCCCCATAAAGCTTCAAACACGTTTGCAACAAGTCTGAACAAGTCTGATTCAATTTTATTGTCAACATCACAAGGTGATTAGAATTGTTTTTGAAATGAATAAATAAATTAATACATTAAAAAAATATTTAAAATTAAAATAAGGATCTCCTAGTTTTGAGGTCAGACAGACTGACCTGTTTGGGTACAAGCTAATTGAACCATTTGGATACTGATACATAACTCATACATATTTACTACACTGATGCAGTCAAGTTTCGATATCCATTGCAAACACAGCATTCACTTATAGCTGTGAGTCAAGACTGATCGATTCATGCATGAAATGCATTCATGTGTGGATCTTTAAATACATCACAACACTTTACTAAGGGTGCAACCCTCCAACTTATCAATCTGATCTAAAACTGATTTTCATTGGTTTAAAAAGATGGAACTATTGTTTATTAAGCCAATCAAAGGTCCAGATAATAATAAAGATAAAAACTCTAATCCGATTGGTTTCTCAAATTATTTTACAAATGTAAGTGACCAATCATGGCCGCTGTATGAAAGGCAGCAGTATGAAGGGGTTAACATTTGGATCATTTGAAGCACAACTACACATCTATAAATATAACTTGAAATATATTCATTCAAGTTCACTCATTAAACGGCTGAAAATTAACAAAAATAAAAGTGTACATGTACTGTCTGGGGTTTTCAATCAATGTGGCAGACCAATTAAAGCTCAGATGATCTGAAGCCATCAAATAATCCCACGGGGGTGGGGGGGAGGGGGTGGGGTAGTTGACTGCAATGTGGCAAGCTAGTGGGACTAACAAATTAAATATGTATGTGATCAGGGTGGTCTTTAAGATTGGGGGTGATATGTGGTCCAAAATTGACCATTTTCAGGAAAAGAGGTTCATAATGTCAAAATCCTGTCAGTATCAATAAGAGTGCGGTACCCTCGGAAGCCCTGTTCTGTTTGGTTTCACTTATCACATACCTTAACTAAAACTGCCCATTTTCAGGATAAGGGAGGGGCTTGGTACATAAGTGAAGTATGCATGTGCTATACTCATTTTAAATACACTTTTTGTGCAGTTGTAGGTTATACTCATCTTGCATACACTTTTGTGCAATAAGCCTACTCATTTTTAGGTATTATAGCTTCAGGAGAAATATATGTTTAGTGGGTGTCTGGAAAATGTTTGGTAATGCATGCTTACAGTATGTCCCCCCTCCCCCCCCCCCCCCCATTAAATAATCAACCAGCCTCTCTCTCAAAGTGCTCTAATGTCATGAATAGACATGGACAGCATATACCTTCATAAATGGGGTCGCAAAAGGTTCAGTCCCTATTTGTAAATGACATCTAATTACCAGTTATATAGGTGCATCATGATGTAATCAATGGTTCTCTATAGGACTAGGAGGTATATTTAGAGTTCCAATTTGTTAGCCTCTGTCTAGACGGTATGTGTCATGGTATAGTAGCTAAATTTATCATTCGGTGATAGGCTTATGTGAAGCGCATGACGACAAGTACAAATGATATTTTAAGGGGAAACTGCACCAGGGGCACAAAGCACCCAGCGGGGAAACAGTTCAGAAGAGGTTGCTAAGTTCAAATTATCTGGAAGAATTGAAGCTACTCTGTATCTGTTGAGATCTGTACCTAAGCATTTCATGTGATTGATATTATACAAATACTACATGGTAGAGGGGAATAGCGCAGGCCCGTAGCCAGTACCGAGGGGAAATAGTGTCCCTATTGCCCGTGTAGTATTTGTTTTCACTGTGACTCTGGGGATGAGGTGGTGGTAATTGTGATAGGAATTGGCCAATGAATTGCCGTGATTAGTTCATGAATATTTATCATGTGTAATAACATGAAATATTAAATCCAAAGTCACGCATTTATAACTTAAACTTTTTCATGTTAAAATCAGTCAAAAATACTTGACAAACAAGATTTGACTCCCTATCTGGAAAAGCAGAGAAATGTAAATGTAGAATTTGTTAAGAAGATCAATTTAATCATTTTGAATAATTATAGTTTAGTGGGTACCAGATTTAGTGAGAATAATCCAAGTGCACACCCACAATTGTGGCTATATGTAAATGAATTTATCCACATGCACGCATCACGCATATGATGCACAATACGCTTGTTGCCTTCGTGCGTGCCCAGGCCCTCCTGTATTCACTGCTGCTGTAAGGAGGCTTGCCAATTTGGAGCTGATCAAACCACTGGCGTAACAACAGGGGGGATGGGGGGGATATATCCCCCCCAGATTTTTACCTGGGGGGGATGCCTAATGTAATCATCCCCCCCAGATTTTTCATAACCAATAATTTTAAAAGTGACGTATTTAAACAAATAGGTGGGCGTAAAGATTCACACACTGCACCAGCGGGGGGGGGGGGGGGGGGGGGGGCAGGGGGGGCGGGAGCCCCCCCACTTGGAACCCTTGCCCCCCCGCTTGCCCCCCCAAATGAAATCAAGTACGGCTGTAAATAAATTTACAAACAAAGTACACACCCAATCCCCCCAATAATGACATCGTGTCGGTTGAGATTGGCACTGTCGGTTCATTTGACGAAAGGAATCATGGAATTATGATGGTCAAAAGTACACATATGAAAAAATTTCGCGCGCTACGCGCGCATATGTCTTCCCAAAATGAAATATTCTTTGGTACAAGCTTGTTTAGAGCCAAAATGTAGCTCAATCGTCCAAAAAATAGCTGTAAAGTCGAAAATTTTTGCGCGATGCGCGCGCATCGCGGACTCAACAATATTTATGAGCCCCCCATTTCAAGTCTCTGCCCCTTCTTGCCCCCCAAAATGAAATCTGGTTGCAAGGGAAAAGAAAGTCACAATAGGCTAGTGTATATAAGAGAATACATAGTTGGTCCAAAGTCCTAAATCCGATGGCATAAAATGACAATTGACAAGTGCATTATTCCTGAATTTTTGGGCTACAAAATGAGCCCAATCTGTAAAAATGGGTTACAAAAGGCGGGCAATAGTTTTACGAGCGTAGCGATTAAAAAAATATTTTGAGGTTAAAAAAGTCTCACTCTGAACATTACTCTGAACTTGACAGCCCTGCCGTATTTGAGTCTGATAATTTTCATCCCCCCCACTCAAAAAAAGTAGTTACGCCCCTGGATCAAACTATAGTAATGCTATCGCTTGAGTCGCCAAGGCAAAGTAGTAGGGGCGTGGAGAGATTGGTGAGAAAAATGAAATTTGGAAAAAAATAATTGTTTCAATATAATGTACGTAGAAGCCCTAAAACGTAATCATTTATATGAAAAGGGTTGATTGAAGTTATGGCGCTAGATAGACATTCGGGTGAAGCAATATGTGCTGAATTCAACTGAGTGATAATTTCGATGTGATCTACATCGAATTATCAAATTGTGAAATATTACATGATTGAAGCTACTATCAGATCATATCTGTCCATGAAAATGTTGCAAACCATCAACTGAAAGGATGCATAGTGAATGATGTTAACAGATTGGTTCCTTCAAGAATTTCCTGTACATGTATAAACTATAATCCAGGGTTGATACCGAAACCTATTATACAATATAGATATCAATGTATTGCATGTCAAATGTATTATTTTCTTAAATATTATTTTACATCATATTCATATTTCATTCAAATTTAAATTATGTTACAATGATCAGTTTGACCAATCTTGTCAAAAAAACAATTTAATACATATGCACAATTGTATAAAATTAAAAAAGGCCCAAATTCTAAAAATTGTTCAAATTGACCTGAGTGCCAAGCTACCTTTTTAAAAAAATTGTTTTATCTTTAGAAGGCTCCAATATCACAAAAGTAGAAATAGTATTTAGTATTCATTTGAGGTTTTTTTTAATCTTCAAATTTGACAAATGTTCTTGAAAATGCGTTATTATCAAATACGATAGTGATTTTATTGATTTTTTCTTTTTTTTTAAACCTGTTCAATCTGAGACATCCACAGGTAGGGTGTATGTGTGTGAGGCACATCCCTTAGAAATTTGAAACATAATAGCAACCGCCCTCTTGTTTCTGTATTACCTAAAATTCAGCTGTGTTGAGAGTGGTGGCGTAATTCATGGATGACAATTATATCCGACCACAGGCCTACATGCTATAAATATAGGTCGCTACGGTGTTGAAACAATGAAGGGGTGACATTAAATTAGAGAATTCACCAATCGTAGATCTTAGATCATTGACGCATTGGATGAAGAAAATACTGAACTTCAACGCTAAACATTTTCGTGGAGAATTGCTCATCAGAAGAAAAACAGGAGCTGTTTAAACTTTTCCAGTAATTTTTCCAGTAATTTTTTAACTGTCTTCATCAGATTTAATTTTCATGTTTTACCAAGCGTTGAGCATCATTGATTTCTGAACAATTTGGTGTATAGATCGTTAAAATCGACTAACTAAAATGTCTATTATAGTGACACCAGTAATCGATTTTGAGTATGTAATGCCTATAGATTATAATCGTGCGCTCCTCTGGTAGTTCCCTCCGTAGCTCAATTGATAAGAGCGCTGTCTTTGAATACAAAGGTTGCTGGTTCGAGTCCGCTTCGAATCACATTTTTCTTTTAATAAACCAGCACACAAGTCAAACGAGGGCGTCTTGAAAATAATTCCTCTCTAAGGGATGTGGAGGGTGGGGTGTGTAGGGGGGGGGTGTTTTCTCATCATTTCATGATATAGTTTTGGTTTAAACCTCAGCTCTTTTTTGATTAGGCAAAAAAAAAAATTGTTTGCTTGTCCATAGAGGGTCCGAAAAAGGTAGGGTTCGGTAGGTCGGATATTCTTTTTTTTTCTTTTTTTTCTTCTTTTTTTAAGTGTGTTTGGGAATATAAATTCGGCATGAATACTGTGAATTGAAGTCGTCCAAACACAAAACACATTACTTTGATAGTATTGAACTCTTTTTCATGAGTTTGTTAGAATTGTACTTTAATACTTAGGCCTACAACTAACCAAATGAACATGTTGTCATGTCGGTCGCCGCCATTTATTATGATTGAAAATTTGCAGAAAGTGAAACAATGTAGTGTTGAAGTTATGTTAGAAATATATACGTGAAAGTAGTGCTGTTATAGATACAAAATTTTGTATCGATATGTCGTAAAAGGAAACTTCGACATGTCGATATATTATCGATAAAATATAATTGGTTTCCGAATTCTGCAACTATCGTCGCCAATCAAAAACGTCAGATAAAACCTGATCAGATCGGGAACGGGGGAAATATTCATATTAATGATGTACCCCACCAATAAATAACTTATGAATGGGCCAATAAAATCAATTTAAAAATGTTAAATGAAGACTAAATTGAACAAATTCCGAAGTAGCTGGCCGATACGGTCGCCATCTTTTAATTGATGAAAATCTTCCTTTACGCATGCGTGTGACACATCGTGCTTCGGCTTTATTCGATTTCCCCTTCGGCCTCTTCCGAAAACTGATACGAATGACGTATTGCTACGAAAATTATCCTTACGCATGCGTGTGACAATTTGTCCAATCACAAATTTTACTTCAATTTTCCGGAACGGTACGAGTGACGTAATGCCAATAACATGTGCTCGCAACTCATCTCGAAAGGCACAGTTCCCCATAGTTCCACAGATGTGGATAAAGCCTCTGATTGACCAACTGCGCTCTCTGAAAATCAAGGTTGTTTTTTATAAATACCAATATACGATGGCATTCCCGATGGCGTTGTTATTGTCAGTATGAATTATTTTGATACTTCTGGATCTGGATCTGGATCTGGATCATTATACTCCAATTATTAAGCAGGTTCTGCGCATTAGGGATGGTGTTTATAAAGACCAGATTCATTATAGCGTACAAAATGAGGAATAAAACGGTCCGTTTGGCCATTTAAATTGCTCAAAAAGTTGTTTTAAAAAAATAATAGAAAATAAAAAATAATACGGTCAGCACCAAGGTACACGGTCGGTCGGACGTGGACAAACAAACAACTTTTTTTTGTTGGCCTTAGTTACCTAGGTTATCATAAAGCCAGGGTTCAAAAGAAGTAAAGTCCCCCTAAAATGAGATCACATTTGTTTGCATAACTCCACACACAATTAAACTTTTTGAGAAATTGAAACGTTTATGGAAAGGGAAAATACTTCACTATACCGATAAAAAGTTTTCCCTTTTCAATATCATGTTTACTTTTACCAAAATAGTCGCATTTTCCCAAAATGATGTTTTCAGACAAAGTGGCACAAAGGGGGATACTTTCTATGGCCATGGGTAGCCAAACGCTTATCCTTTTCATTAGTGTTTCAATCTCTCAAAACATCTAATTGTGTGTGGAGTTATGCAAACAAGTGTGATTAAATTCTAGGGGGGACTTACTGTAAAACAGTATACTCTATTTCATGAATTTAAAATTACTGCTATTTTAGCGGGCACTTAATTTTGCAAATCTGAAAATTTCACTCTTACCTTCTATGCAAAATTGCAAGTTTCGCGGGTATTTTAAAATAATTACGTGAATCTACATACTTCGCTAAATTTCGTGAAATTAAGTGGATTTAGAGTTTCTTATGAACCCTTTATCATGTTAGGTAGCTAAGGGGTCGTCCAAAATTATCGCCATTTTCACATACGTACAGAGCGTACGTAACTTTTTACCCCCCTCGAGTTACGTATGCAATAAATGGCGAAAATGTCATGGCTTGATAAAAAATGCCTGTCTCTCATCACTTAGGGTATATTTTTACCTCCTCCACCTGTTATGTACGCTTTGTATGTATCTGTAAATGGCGAAAATTATGGACGACCCCTGAGATAGACAGCAGTGCCCGAAATGTTTATACTACTTACTCCTCTGACTGTAGACTTCTGAGGGGTGCCACATAGTTGCTTGGAATGTATCCTTCTTGGTTTGTTTTTAACGACTTTGCCAACCACCAATCACCGCTAAAAAAATAAAGGATTCAAATGTTTAAATCATGACCTTTATGAATTCTGAAACTGAGCATAAAATATCACTAGAGGGCATGTGTGGTCAATGGATAATTACACAAAGAATTCAAAGGTGGTGAGTTTTAGCCCGCTACCGGGCCAATGTGTTTGTATCCCTGCTGCGCATTGCCTCGTTGACCTAAACAATATTTGGGGAGCTGTGAGGGTGTCATAATTTAAGCGACAAAAGGGTTCTGATAATAATATGGTGGTAGCAATAATAATTGTGCTTGTATGGTGGAAAACGCTATAAGAATTCTGCATTTTATTTAAAACAAAAGGTTTAATATTTACCTTAAATAGCATTTCAAAGAGTTAATGATAATTACATTTTTTCGTATTTATATTTTAAAAGCAAATGTGAACAATAGCCCGACAGACATTCATAAGGTTATAAAACTGAAGGATTATAAATCAAACTGCTAACTCATTACAAAGAGCTCTGAAAGGCCAATCAATCGGTTCACTGCAACTCAGAAAATATGCATATATATACAGGCCAACATTAACATTTTTAGTGGAAATAAATTACAAAATTGGCCAAAATGATTTCAACAAAACTATCATTTGGTTTGGTTAAAAATATCCCAAAATCAACATTCTTAACTTCCGAGCTCAACCTCATGTGACGTACGTCCATTGTGACGATGGGAAGGATTTAGTCTTTAGGCCATTATTAGGTCGTACTTACTCTTGATCTTACACATGTATAGTACACAAATATGGACTGTTCATGAGGGAAATGGGGTGAACTATTGCCCCAAGGTGATCTGGAGACAGTAAGCCTACTATTTAGTAAAATAGTAGGCTTTGGTCTCCAGATCACCGAGGGACAATAGTGCACCCCATTTCACGAATAAAGAGCAGTCCATATTTGTTTTATATAACGCATGAAAATATATTTGTGTGCGATTTTCATCAAATTAAACATGAAAAAGATCTTACAGGCGAGTCGCTCCTCCAAGCCATTATGGCAAAATCATATGAGGCAGGGCATTTTTTGTCTTTCAAAAAGTACTATTGACCGCCCGGTCGATAGGTCAATAGTACTTTTTGAAAGACAAAAAAAGACCGGGAAGTGACGTCAAGCATGAAATGGACCAAACTATTTTGTTTATCTGATGTAGTATCCACCAATCAGATGGCTAGAATATTTTCATGCGTTATATAATATCTCCTATAGGTCGTACTTACTCTTGATCTAACACATGTATTGTATCTCCTTTGGCAAATGTCAAGTCTCCTTCCATACGACCATCGTAAGGAAATAATGCGGTGAATAGATCGCCTTGAAATTGTTCTGCAAAAAAATGAAAATTATTCACACACGATCAATCAAGGAATTTCCCCAAAATGGCCACAAATTTCAAGTTCGGGGCAACTGCAGAGGCTGGAAAGGCTTGAAAAATGTAGATCCCAAAGTTATAGGCGTAACACACCCCATGGTGGTGGTAACACTTACTAAAACCATCTAGTGCTATAATTTGATCAGTTCCACATTGGCAAAAATTACAAAACTAATATTTATCCGCAGGTCTAAGTGGAATACCTACTTGCCCACCGCTTGCTGATGATGCACAAACGAACACTTAAAGGGATACGCAGTAGTGCTAACGATTTTTTAAAATATATATTTAGTTCAGAATTCAAGATGAACATTAATAATGGTCATTCTTGCTGTTGCCATTTGTGAAATCACGAAAGCAGCCTTTATGCCTAGCATATTTATATTGCGACTTGAGAGCGCATCCTCCAACATATCACTGCATGTACCATTTAACCCTTTGAACCCTAAGTTATTTTTACCCGTCGGGACCCCCACCCTGAGTTATTTACATAAATCATGTCTATTTATAGTTTAGTCTTACCTATCTTACACCCTCTGACTGAATGTTTTATAGATTGGCATTTTGCCCTCTATCATCGGTAATATATTCATAACATCTTCATAACATAAAGCATCGGTTTTCCGGGCGGTTTTCATCACCAAAATTGCCAATCATGACCGTAATACAATGCATCCTAGGCCTATCTACCTGAGATTCATCTGCGCAAGATTTTGATGCATATTCATCTCATTTCGTGCTATTTTTGACAGTTTTCTTCAGCGAAATGACATCAAAACACAACGTTAACCTGGCATAAACAAGGTATTTTACATTGGGTGAATATCGTGTGACTTGAAAGTCATATGACCACTCAAAGTCATATGACCACTCAAAGTCATATGATCAATCCGTCACATGTTAAAGCCGGATTTCCGACTTTTCAGGTTAAATCACTTTCACAGGGAAGCCGGTTTTCTGACTTTTCGGGTTCTAAGGGATAAGGCATATTATGCGATCTTTTCCAGGGGACGCCCTCTATCCTTCATCTTTTTTTTACAGCAGATTTTCTTGCAGAATTACATTTATAATCATAAATCATGAATTTGGCTGAGCTACAGAGGCATACGATTCCTAATTACTTCCAAATCATGGTTTTAGAGCGGAATTTAGAGTGAAAATAAACTGTCCTGATAAAAACCATGATCGCTCTGTAGCACATGAATATATTTATGATTTATGATCAGAAATGTAAATCTGCAAACAAATCTGCTTTCAAAAAACAAATCAAGGATAGAGGGTGTCTCCTGGAAAAGATTGCATAATATGCATTTGATTAATACATACGGTATGCAGAATGACATAGATTCATTTTGCGCATGGACAAATACGAGCCTCACAGTTCTCGCCAATTTGGAACTGATTAAACTACATGTATACTAGAAATGTGTGTCAAAATGATTACTTCGTTCATCATTGGCTAATCCCTATTCCCTAATGTGTTTAGCTATTTTATAGTCCCCCTGTATGGTTTTACCCTTCCCATTCTCCTTACCTTTTCCTTTCCTCCCTTCTCTTGAACC
The DNA here is from genome assembly GCA_035610835.1 of Ophiura sarsii. Taxonomy (NCBI): domain Eukaryota; kingdom Metazoa; phylum Echinodermata; class Ophiuroidea; order Amphilepidida; family Ophiuridae; genus Ophiura; species Ophiura sarsii. The sequence continues at coordinate 55,238,602 of CM069443.1, read as the reverse complement.
ATACCTTCTCTAAACACCTTGTGACTAACCGGGGCTTAATCGTTCACATTCATATAGTTCTGTCATCAGCAGCATCCAGGACAACAACATTGGTCCCTTATCCAAGAGGGAAAATCACACTTTGGGGTATAATTAGTAGTTCAGAGGGTTACAATAATTCCAAGTAATTTTGGTTCCCATTCATATTTATTTTCTATATATCTCTGGTAAATGTATGTGTCAATTTTCATTTTCCTGGCGGCACGTCCCAACCCAAAAAAATATATGAGTACCTCCTCCCCCCCCCCCCCCCCCTTGATCAGTCCTACTATCTTGGATTATTTTACCATCCCCTTCTCCCCCCCTTTTTTACCCCCACCCCCTCCCCCTTTTCCTCCTACCTTCCGATATTCCCGGTGGTAATCCAGGTCGTTGCGGTTCCCTTTCATATCTATTTCTGACATTATGACTAGTCCCGTTATTATCTGTATTCTTCTTCTGCTTCGCTGTCTGGTTCGCCCTGCGGCCTCCTGGGCATATAGAGCCCATGATGACCTAGTAAGTACCACCGTAACCAATGAAAAACTGGGGGGGGGAAGAATAGAAAGAAATGGAACAAATATTAATCATTAATCAATATGGTCACGCGTTATGAACTCGCCTCCCAATAGGGTGGTGCCGTTACATTTTTTAGTTTCATGCTGTTATTTTCCTCAAATATTTTTAAAACCACAAAAGCTATCTCAACAAATTTGGTATCATTTTAAAGCCCTAATAACAAGCTATCTGCCTGCAAAATGGCATTGGTATAGCTAATACAGAATGGGAGATACAGCTGTTTGATGTTTGGGGACCAGGGGTGGTGCTGGAAGGGGTGTTTCTGGAAGGGGTGTCGCCTGTACAAACTCAATGGGGATAATCCCATGTTTTGTTCTTTTTACAATAACTAGTCATCTCCTAATGTTACAAACACCATTCTGGTCCCATTTTAAAGGATAATTAGTAGTCTTTAAGTATGTGGTTCAACAGACTTGTCAACTATTTGTAACAACTAATTAATTATGGATAAGACAATGAACATCAGCTTTCTTCCTATTCGCTACACAGAATAAACATGAATAATCAGCCTCAATTTACCGGATTTATAAAAATGACAATAACAGAAAATGTTTTCAACCTATGATAGCAAAAGTATACATTTTTGGAAAGCTTGTAACTAGAGGAATTCAGAAATGCAGTTTATATCAGGGAAGGGTTCATCCTTAAACAAATATTTTTGAAAATTCTAAAAATATATAAAATAAAAATTGGAGATATTCACTAGCCGGTATAATTACCATACCGACGTAGTAACTTTAACAATTATATATCATCTAATGGGTAATTTCATGAGGAATTCAAATATGTAAAGTAAATAATGATAGGGGTAGGTATAAAAAATATATGGATCTCGAATTAAAAATTAAAAACTCTGATATTTTTCCGAACATTTCCGATCATACCATTTTAGTTCTTAGTAGTTCTATAATTTTAATGGCATATTTGGTTTCCTCATGAAATTTCCCTTCAGAAAATATATACTTTTACTACCTCAGGGGGGTATACAAGCAAATATAAATGTGTAAAGTTAAAATCATGTCGTGAAAGCCAAAATCCGTGTGTAACGCGAAAGGAGGCGAGCTTAAAACACATGACCATATATAAAAGAATTTTGGAAACATGATGACATTTTTAAGTTAAATTTTTGAGTTGAACTATCCAGGGTTCAGTTTTTGCCAGCAGAGATGAACAAGGCGGTTCTCGAACGGCATATTTTGTCTGCTTGTACGATAGTATCTGATGCCATGTTATAATAGTTCATAATCAACTCCAAATTGACAGCCTCCTTGCAGCACAAATGAGTACAGAAGGACGCGGTGTGGATGAAGACAACAAGTTCACTCCATCATATGCGTAATGCGTGTGTGAAGCCAAAACTGTGTGCATGTTGCCATAATCGCTTGCGTACGCTTGGATTACTTTTGCTGGTGGAGAGTGACGTAACTAGGTTATTGATATTGGGAGGGCAAGAAATAAAAGTAAACCAACAAGATTTTCTTGAGTCCAGTAATGCGCGCGTAGCGCGCAAATTCCTTTTGACTTTACACTTATCTTTGGGACGATTGAGTTACATTTTGGCTCTAAAAAATCTTGTAGCAAAGAAAATTTCATTTTTTTGGACACATGTGCACGCTTTTCATATGTGTATTCTTGACCATCATAATTCCATGATTCCTCTTGTCAAATGAACCGTAAGTGCCAATCTGAACCGACACAACGTCAATATTGGGGGGTGATCGCCCCCCCCTCTGGTTACGCCACTTACGCGGAATGCAATTAGACACTTTCAATGCATTCCTCGTATTTTAGTTTCTTGCTTTTGGTTTGGTTCGTAACTACTAAGACTAAGAGTGTATGAATTCCAATCAAACCACAAAAGTATGAGAAATTGACACAATATCTGGTGTTGTCCAAACAAATATTATATCATAAAGTATCATCATGGCCCATTTTAATCGTTTTAAAGTGTCAAAATGCTCAGAAGATCAAATTAAAGGTAGATGACCCGATCACATTTTCGTAACACAGAATTATTTCAAACATACGGAGATTTTCATATCATATGAAAGCTCGTATTTTTCTCATCACCATACTGAAATTTGACGGCCTAAATCGGTATAATTACGGAGAAATCGATGAAATAACGTCGAATTACCGCGAATGGTGGTATACCACCGATATAGTTTGTGTACTACTCAATGGGTACAGTTCACAGCATTCTTGTGCGTGTAAAATAAGAACCATTAGAGCTAGGCAACTCAAACTTTGGAACACGACTTTTTTAAGGATGACCTTTCATGTAGAATAGAAAACTTCAAGTTGAAAATCGGAATGTGATCGGGTCATCTACCTTTAAGGGCAGCCCTTTTTTATAAATCACATTCAAAAGATACTTAACTTTAAAATAGTTGCTAAATAAGATGTGAATAGGTATATTTTACTTCATTCATGTTTTAAAACAGTTTAGAAAAGAAAAGAAACAGTTTCAAAATATGCAATGCAGCACATCAACAACAAAAATGGACCTTGCAGGTGAAGTCAATTTTGAGTTTATTACATGTGCTCTCAAAGCATTTTCTAAGCTTTAAAATGACACCAGATTTATCAAAATTGATCAAGGCATTCAGATTTTACGAAATGACTCCTAAATTCTTATTATTTTCTTTATTTTTTCTGCCCGTTTTCATACTGTATATCTTGAAAAACACACTGCCGCAAAGTCCCCTCTTTTGATGTACTGCATCACATATGTTAGTGTATTTCCGGAAAGCAAAATTCTGGAAGGAAAAACAACTTTTTCTGGAATTTCCCAAATTAGGGTCAGTATTCATTTGTATCGTACAGTATAAACCTTTTTGTCAGTTTTCAAAATTGGGGTAGGTCGGAAATGGGCAAACAATCTTCTTTTTGCTTGCCTAACAAATTTGGAACATCATCATTTTATAGCCATCGCAGCGCGGCCACCACTGTTATTAAATATAACCATTGCACCATTTATGTAATGCCTTTATTCTTTCATGACCACCTCACAACGGATTTGACATTGTTGGTATTCCCTTGACTATTGTTTTGATCCCTGAATAGCACAAGGAAGTACTATATATGTATACTGTGAAGTGTTGTATGTAACTGAAAGAGTGAATATTTCCATGGCTACAATTGTTCACCTTCAGATTAAACCAAACACACAATGATTGATTAGCGATTGCTTTCCTTACGTACATGTAGACCTACAAAAAGTATTTGCGACCTCTTATAAATTTGCACAACGTTTATAGTACGGTATCCAAAAAGAAATTAATGTAACACTAAAATTTCAATAATCACCACCGTACTTGTATAATACATTTAATAAAAAGTGAATGAACAATGAACATGTTGAAATCACTTACAGTAGACCAGCCAAAGGCAAAATTATCACGGCATTGTTTGTTACAGTTTGACACCTAGGCTAAATAAAGAACTTGAATATTAACCTTTCCAATGAATGGGGGGGGGGGGACAAAAATAGAAATCAATTATTATGTCATTTTCAGCATAAAAGGCCATTTTTGGGCAAAAATCTATTTTTTTGTGTTTACTAATATCTTTGAACAATCAATACATTGTATCCACCTGTAAATCAAGTCGCGTCAAAAAGGACATGTTGTCGGCCGGCAAACACAGTTTTGAGATAGAAGGCAATATGTTTGGTGAAATATAAAGAAAATAATAGTCAAAAATATGCTTCTTCAATTCATATCTTGCGATTACAAAGTCCGATTACATTCAACAAGGTATCATTTCAAAGCTTAAAATGTTCTCTTTCAAATCATACCAATAACTCCGAATTGACTTGGGCCTCTAACATGTCCATTTTGATGTGACGGGGTTACATAAGCTTCATTTCAAGGGAGTACAAATGGCCACTTTTCTAAGTTTTGTAGTTTTATTTGCCACTTATATTTGCTAGTTGCTTAATCTATCAGGCGATGCTTGAATAAATCAGCAGACTAGTTTGACATGGTCTACGACATTTATAGAGAGTTTTATAATGACAACTAGGGTAAAATTTAACGTTAAAGGGGCATTCCGGGGGTTATTCAACATGCAAAAAAAGATGCATATTTATCCAAATAGTTGATTTGTACTGATATAATCGCGCTAATAATTAATTATTTTTCTGTTTATTATTTTGCCCACCCCTTCTTAATTATTGAAACAGTCAAAGTCGGGTCATCCCCTCATTAACATTTTTATCATTCGAACCAATCAGAAATAAGCTTTAATTGTTTGTGTTTCCTCATCATCTTGTTCCTCATAACTCATTGAATATTCAGTTTAGGGACGTGAGGCTTTAATTTGATTGGTCGGTCAATGAGCAAAACAATTGAACACTTTGGCGCAGTACTTTCGGGCAATTATTAGTAACCTGCGCTTCGTGTGCGCTTTCTTATAAAACTATTAATTTTATTGGAACGCACTAGTTAGGTACGTAGCTATCGCGATTATTCATGAAGTAATGGATTTATTTTGTTCCTACTTTGGACACCCAACTTTCAAATCCTGGCTAAGGCCCTGCGCTGACCTGTGGTAAGCTATCCTCACACAGGATTGTGACATATTTTTCTTAATCACCACACGCCCTCACATAAACCTTGATGTATATCTCTTAGGTAAGAACCACTCATGGGAGATATTATTAATATTATACATGTAGGGTTAAGAAACCACAGGTTTAGTGTTTTGTTTACTCTAACCTTCAACATCAACAGTTACCGACTGCACTTCCCCCTACTCATCTCATTGCGCAATCATCATGACAGTTACTCACACATTGTTCAATCATGTAGGTGGGTCTTCCCCAAAGAAACTTAGTTTTGCATGGAGAACGCATTGGGTGCATCAGGCGGAGACGGGGACTCCCATGCAAGGAGGGGGGCGGGGGGGGGGGGGGGGGGGGGGGGGAGCAGAGTCAATCAATTGTTTGGTCCATTTTCCCCTGGTTAGACATTTCCAATAGGGTGAATAAATAATAATAATGGTAATTTATAAAGCGTTGGTATTCAGATCCAGGGCGAGGGTTATTTAAGTCAATCCTTGGATTAAGAAGGAAAAATTACCGTACTGAAGCAATTTATAAAAACACATATCATACTTCATACATTACGATACTAAACTGCTCACAAAAAGTATCGAAACACTTAGAAATGATCCAATATATAACGGCTCGAAAGGGTATGCATTAATCGAAGCAAATAACTAAGTGCATAATTTTGTTCCGCGTATTTTGACACCTCGATCCATGACATACGATGTTGCGGAGCGGAGTTATTGTCATTTCAATGGTCGTGGGTCCAGTTTCAAAAGTGACAATCACCCTATACAAAGATGTTTGCATTACTGTTTAGAATGATCAGATTCGTGATTTTCAATAGGGATGAGTGTCACTTTTGAAACTGGACCCACGATCATTAAAATGACAATAACTCCGCTACGCAACATCGTATCTCAACGAACGAGGTGTCAAAATACGCAGAACAAAATTATGCACTTGGTTATTTGCCTCGAATAATGCATACTCTTTCGAGCCGTTATGTATTGGATCATTTCTAACTGTTTCGATACTTTTTGTGAGCAGTTTAGTTCTGAGTCAGTATGTGACGTGTTCTACCAAAACCAGACACAATTGGGCAAGATATCAAAATTTAGTTAGTAATTGATTATTAAACAAGAGATCTTTAGCTTTACAGTGGTACATCTCTTTTGTTAATCGGACTTCCCAAAGCGGAGTTACATCATTTTCAAGTTCGTCTTTTACGGTCTTTATGAAAACTCCAAACTGAGATATCGCCCTTTAAAGTTACTAGAACTAGGCTTTTTTACTAGAACTAGGCTTTTTTTAAAACACTGAAACATACATTTAGGATGATTTTTTAATCTGAATCTTTCACAATATTGTTATAAACACTCTGCAGATTAATTATTTACCAGAAACTCAAATTCCCCCAAAAAACACTCCCAATTATGTTTTGGGCTATTTCTCAGTTTGGAGCTCTGCCCAATTCCGTCTGGTTTTGGTAGAACACGTCACATATTACATAGAGCTATGAAATTAACCCATTTGTCTACAGTGTAGGTTGTAGGACATCATATTATTTTCATCAATATTGTTTATGTTTTATTTTCAAAGAATATATTTTATGCCAGCAATACTGTATTTAAGGGGATACATTAATCAATTCAAATCATCTCTGAAAACATATCTCTTTGAAATGGCATTTTGTAACATTTAATTTTATTTTTGTATCTTTAGTTTCCTGGTATATTGTGTCTTTCATATGTTTTGCTCTGTTTTTGTTTTTGTTTTGTTGTTTTGTTTTGTTATTTGTAAGCGCTATGGGACTTCGGTGTAAATCGCTATACAAGAGTCGTTGTATTATTATTATTATTATTGATTTGACGGAATAAACCGTATACTTAAAAAGTTGACTATTTACGTTGGCAAAGACTATTTGCCCGGGCACCAGTCGGCGTCATTTTATTACTGTAGCGCCTAGCGGGAATAGGGCGATCCAAATCAAAGCCAGTATTTCTTGAAAATTAAATAGATTGAGCTATTTAACCAAGGAAATTGGAATACAGATTGTTTGGACATTTAAAATATGGTATCTGAAGTGAAGCAAAAGTAAAAGTTAGCAATTTTAAGTAAAAGTTTGACTACCGTATTATCCCTATTAAGCGCCCAGGGCGGTTAGCAAAGCCATTTTCGGTGGGCGCTTATTATGTTACATTTCTTAAACTCATTTATCGTACTAAATAAAATGTACAAGTGGTCATTTAAAGATACTGACCATTTGATGGTCATTTGAAAATGCTGACCATTTGATGGTCATTTGAAGATGCTGACCATTTGAATACAATGTACAAGTGGTAATTTGAGAAGGCTGACCACTTGACGTAAACGAAAATGTACAATTGGTTATTTGAGGAGGCTGACCATTTCATGTACTAAATGAAATATACCGGGTGGTTCAAAAAAAAGTTGACCCAAGTTCAAAGTAATTTTTCAACCACATTTAAAGTTTCAGAGAATTTGTGTTTACTTTGTTATAATCAGCAGTAAGTTTTAAAAATATCCTGAAAAGATGTCACGTTTAGCTTGTTTGGTTCTTCAGATGGTTCATTACAGAAAACATGTACAGAATTGACTTGTCCACGGGAGTGTCATTTAGTTTTTGTCTTAAACAAAACAACATGCTCTAGTTTTATCCCGCCCTGACAAAGTATCCCAATCTCTATGCTTATGTGCCATTCACATTCAACAAAGAAACGTATATATACGTATAGGTAGGTAATGTCAAGCACCAGACAGATGTTTCAGATGTCTCCTTTTTTCTTTTTCTCCTATTTTTACAATTTGTGACCAATCGTGTGTATAAGTCCACTTTGTGCATTCCATCTCTACCAAAGGACGCTCCCGTGGCCAAGGCAGTCTTGTGCATGCTTTCTGTAATGAACCATATCTGAAGAAACAATCAAGATAAATGTACCATTTTATCAGGATAATTTCAAAACTTACTGCTGATCAAGACTAAGTAAACAGAAATTCTCTGAAACTTTAAATGTGGTTGAAAACTTACCTTGAACTTGGGTCAACTTTTTTTTAACCACCCGGTATGTACAAGTGGTCATTTGAGGAGGCTGACCATTTGAAAAGGTGGGTGCTTATAAGGGATTGTTTGTTGGTAGTCATTGAGAAAAACAGGGGTGGGCGCTTATAAGGTCCTGGGCGCTTAATTAAAGGTAGATGTTCCGATTTTCAACTTGAAGTTTTCTATTCTACATGAAAGGTCATCCTTAAAAAAGTCGTGTTCCAAAGTTTGAGTTGCATAGCTCTTATGGTTCTTATTTTAGACGCACAAGATGCTGTGAACTGTACCCATTGAGTAGTACACAAACTATATCGGTGGTTACCACCATTCGCGGTAATTCGACGCTATTTCATCGATTTCTCCGTAATTATACCGATTTAGGCCGTCAAATTTCAGTATGATGATGAGAAAAATACGAGCTTTCATTTGATATGAAAATCTCTGTATGTTTGAAATAATTCTGTGTTACGAAAATGTGATCGGGTCATCTACCTTTAATAGGGATAATACGGTAATTGTATTCAGAAAAGTTGAAACATATTAATGAAAATATCCTAAGTCCAGTTAAATAAATGGGTTAATTCCATAGCTCTATGCAGTGACATAGCTATGTTTTTCATATTGGGGGGGCAAGAACTGAAAGTGAGCAGACAATATTGTTAGGCCTAAAGAAATGCGCGTATAACGCGCAAATATTTTTGACTTTACGCTTATTTTTGCTATGATTGAGGTATAGTACATTTTGGCTCTAAACAAGCTTGTACCCAAAACTATTGCATGTTAAGAACACATGCGCGCATAGCGTGCGACAAATTTTCATGTGTGTTCTTTTGACCCTCATAATTCCATGATTCCTCTTGTCAAATGAACCGACAGTGCCAATCTCATTCTCAACCGACACGACAGTCAATATTGGGGGAGGGGCGATCTCCCCCCCCCCCCCCCCCCCCACCACGTACGCCGCCCCCCTCTTACGCCATTGGCTCTATGTATTTGAGCTGTGTCAGAGCATGGAATTATATAGACCTAATGGTGGACTTACTATCATTCATGCGCATCAAAAATACTCTTGCACTACGCTACCGATTGGGACGTAGGAATTATATACTAGCATGACTAGTACTAGTAGTACTAAGTACCGATAGTAGTAACTAGTTAGTAGTAGTAGTGCAGTAAATCTATGATGCTGAATTCATGAATTACATGTGTCATGTGACAATGTGATTACTAATAATACTAGTGTAATTAAAATGAAGACCATACCAAACCAATCACTAATTGGATCAATCAAATTTATATCAAAGTATGCACTTAGCACTGGTATCGGGCTCGCTATTTTCCTCATTTACTGATATTCACTTGCGATACATGTCCCCATGATACACAGTCCGCGCAGAGCCGCGGAGCGGCGAGCCCTGGGAAACTCGCAAGGATTTTTACGAGTTACTTTTCCTGCCTCTTAATTGATTCCCTGCTGTGACTAATTTGTCACATTTCAAACAATAAATCGAATTGGTGTTAACCAATGTACAATTAGAAGTTCGTAACTATCTTTTGGTATTAATTTTCAAACAGTAAAATGTTAACATCCTATTTGATATTATGAGTATTGATACTGTGAAATTATTCCTGCTATAAATATATGGGACAGTAACGATATACCGCATGTCTACCACCCTGCGAGTTTGTCTAGAATTTCAGCTCCAGCAGGGGTAAAGGGCCTGTCATCACTAAACAGGTGGCTAGTTTTTTGCGGTATACCCACGTCCAAGTTGATATTTTGGTGGAATCAATCGTCGTCAGGTGCAATGCATTTAGATAGCAGTTTAAAAGTGACATTTTAACAGTATTTGTATGAAGAAAAAGGAGCATTGAGACTCGTGGGATTGCCCCGGAAAATCCACGGACGTTTTTTTACCAATTCCTTACGCCCCCGTGTCCAGTGTCACTCTCCGATGGGAGTAGCCCGCGGGTTGGAACAGCTTGGTGGTCGGCAAATACAGAGTCGGGGATATGCCGCTAAATAGAACAGCTTTCATTGAGCCATTTGAACAGGTATAGGAAGGGGCGGACATACGGGAACTTTGACTCTTTGAGTTATTTTTAGCAAATTTGCTTGGCAACCAGTGTTTCAGAAACAAAACATTCCATGCACGCACTCAACGCTGAGCGTTACGCACTTGATCCGCAGTAGGCGCAATGTGCGGTTGCCTTAATTGATTGATCTGCGCAAGTTGTTTTTGTTTTTGTTTTCACCGGCGTTTGATTTGTTTTCACCGGCGTGACATAGGTCCGCCCTAGCTACAAAAACAAGCATTGACTTCCTACGTCGTATTTGTTTCAAAACAAAAAATAAATTTACTGGTAGTTAAATTTAAGTTATCCTTACTTATAGAACTATACTTACGGATTATTTTGATACCATTGATGTTATTCTACGCTCACGAATTCTGGAGATTTTAGAGGTTTTTTAACGACTAAATGATTACCTTTCTTCAATGCCGTCGAGTTTGCTTGGTCCCTGCATCAATGGGCTCCACACAACTCATCCAGAAGGGATTCTGGGTACCGGGAATCAGCCAAAGAAATAGGGGTCAATTCAGGGTCGATTAGATTAACTCTCAGTCGCCCTCCTATGTCGCTATCTTGCAGGCTATAATTATTTGTACAGCTTTAGCTGCCGTACGGTAATATTGAAGACTTGGGAATGTAGCCTAGGGTCGATGCAGAGAGTTCATATCAAATAGAGTTCTTCCGTTTGCACAGCGCATTAATTCCCTGTCTAGTATAAAATTTATGTAAATGAAAACTGCATACCCAGGACCCTAATTGTACATAATTTGTCGTATTGGGTGGTTTTAAATGTCAAATATGTTAGAACATTGTATAGTTTGGTAATAGACCATTTAAAATTAAGATCAGAAATCTTCGGAAAACAGGTCACGTGCGTTCTTCGGAATCTCACTAAAAGCAGCCTGGTGCCAACAATTTGGAACCAGGCTGTTGTTAACAGTTGATCGCATTCATAGTATTGGTTGTCCGCCTAGTGATTTACTATGTTTACACACACGCGTACACCCATGAGGAGTAAAACGTGGAATGAGACTAATTGAAACTATTCGGAACCAATCGTAAATTACCGCGAATTGACTTCCATCTTCTGCTGATGACTTCTTCATTTCGCTGTGATTAGGGCCAATTTTATATCATTAATATTTCATTTTGAGTAGCATTTATGGAGCTGAAAATGTATCTAGGATGCAATAACAGTACATAGCATGTGTATAACCCAGGTAAGTGTATTCAAATGTTCTAGAAATAGGCAAACTAGAAACGAAAATCGCCGACGTCCGAACATATGCTTTCATTTCATAGCTCTCATACTGAGTCGTATCACGACGTATGAGAGCTATGAAACAGAGCTAGGTCCGCCCCAACCTATTGTGCTTGGTTGATAATACTACGTGTTGGGCTGGAGGGGAACAGGCGAGGGCGTAGATTACGTCTAGACTAAGTATGCACTAGATGACATCAACTTCAAGCATCAAGCAAGCTCGGCAATGTCTGGCTAGACGCCCCGTAACTCAAGTGCGCATGCTCAAACCAATTAATGATACGTTGTATGTAGCTATACGGTTTATTCCGTACGGGACGTGACATGAGGCAAGATATAGCCGCAAGCTCCATCATCATCATCATCATCTACCTATATACTGTGCATAAACCTCAATATTGAGTATACTCGCACAATGTATCCCTGGAACCTAGGAATACAAACATGAGCGTACAGACACAGACCGGGACGATCCCCTACTCTTTACGAAGGAGTCTGTGACCTTTTAACGTGCTCGGGGATAGCTCTTCCGATACACGGGACCAACATTTCTACGTACCTTCCGAAGCACGATGCGCCATGAACATGCCAACTTCAGTCTGCACGGTCTGAAGGAGGCATGGGGACGAGGCTGTGTTGGTGTATCGTTTTGAACTCTCACTCATAAACGATCCACCAACAGAACTACGGTGCGCAGCAGTGTACGACGCTCTAACCGACTGCGCCACCTCGCCCCATAAATGTATCCATCCATCCATGTATAGATCATGTGCATATTATTTGTAACCAGAGAGGTGTCAAATATTTGACACCTCCCTGGTGTAACCCAGGTCTAACCTCCTCTCCCGAGTCTACCTGCACCAGAGCGCCAGACCACTCCACCGGTCGGTGTCAATTAATTCTTTATAAATTTAATAAGCTTAGCCTTACCTTTCAATGTGTTGTTGATTCTAATCCTTTCATCCTTGGCTTAGGCTTAATAATACTTGAGCCAATTAGCGGTAAACCATGCCGCGCGCGTGTAATTAGTAATCTAACTGTCTAGCCTCTCCCAAATATTGATCAATCTCAGTTAATCCTATCCAGGGAATTACAGTATATTGTATCACTGCTCATCATTATCAGCAGTAGCGGTGCAGATCAACAATCAAACCAACCAACTTCCGCATTGATGTTGAACCTCGGTAAGGGCCGCGGAAGGATGAAAGGAAATAATTGAATGCCGACACTTTGGAACCCGGTACTATATCTTAACGAAATAAATCGTATTGAAAACTGGAAACCATACCAAACCATAGCTCATTCTTCGGCTGCCCTTACTTGAATCTATTGAATGTTGACCTTTGAACATTTTACCAATCCGTCTCTTTTACTACAGCTGTACTGTGAACATTTTGTGAACTTGGTACATGCATGCACAAAACCATCATCTTGTGCACGAGACTCGCACTTCGATCATTGATCATTTTATGACAGGCAGTATTCCGTTTCGATCATTGATGGGCGGCCATAATTGATTGATGAGATACAGAATATTATCCAAACTAATTAAATTACTCAAGCGGTGACTGACTGACGCACTGATCACTGATCAGTACTAACAGCGAGGATTTTGACAGCTCTTTTTGGTGATCGCAATTCGCAAGCCCATCGCAAGAGGGATCGCGAGATGGTGTGCATGTCCCTGCCCATTTGATGTTCATGCTGGTATCATCCGTCTGTGGTGATCTTTCTCTGGTGCCGCTGTTCTAAAATGAAACGACACCTAAAATAAAACGACTCCTTCCGGTTATACGCATGCGCGACAATTTATCGTGATCATTTACACGGATTTCGTCATCTGGCAGCTATTATAGACACTGTATACACAGAATTACAGCTCCGCTTTATGATCAAACCGAAGTTTTTCTTCGACGCGCCTGTTCGGATCGGACTGAGTCTTTCCTGGAGTCTTTCTGCTGGTCTGAGTCGTCGGAACTGTGAGTTTTAGTTGTGTACATGTAGGCCTTCATGTTCAATGTAAATCTTGCATTTGTACATGTACATGTATCAGCACAGCAGCAGAGAGATGTTTAAAATTAAAGAAACTGCAGAACATTCCGTGCAGGTGGACACATTTGCCCACTAATTAGGGAGCCATATTTGGCCATCAAGACAAAATGTGTAATAAATTCACTATGCCTTACGTGAGTAACCCTCCCGGGGCCCAATTGGCATAAATTGGTTGGGGAGGGGATTTATAGTGGTGGGGAAGGGGGATGGTGGTGGGGAAGGGGGGATGGTGGTATGGATGCATGGGGTGGGTAGGCCCGTAGGGTGTTTGTGGTGGATTACTCCACTAGGAGTGTTGAGCTGTAACTAACCCCAAAGAAGAAGAAGAAGGGGGGAGGGGTTTTGTGGTGGGGGATGGGTTTGTTGTGCGGTAGGGGAGGGGGTTTAGGGTGGGGGATTGTGATGGGGAGGTGGTTGTGGTGGCGTGGATGCATGGGGTGGGGAGGGTAGGCCGTTGGGTGGGGTGGGGTGGGAGAGGGTTTTGGGGTGGGGGAGGGGTTTGTGAAGGATATATGAAGGATAGACGATGACATTTTGTGTGTGGAAGCGCTACTTTTGGATTAACTGCAAAATGTCCATTTTCCACAAAAATGGCAAAACGCAACCAAGAATTTGTTTGAAGCGACACAAAATATTTAGGTATTGAGTTAAACAATTGATATATTATGAAGGGTAGAATATGCCATTTTTTGTGTGGAAGCGCTACTTTTGGATTACAGTGGCGGATCCAGGATTAAAATTTACGGTTGGCTGACCAAGACTTTTTTTCTTGTACCTAATAATAATCGTAAAAGGTCCTCAATTTTTTTGCCATAAACTCCTGAAATTCTGCTAAGTGGGGGGAGGGGGGTAGAATTTGAAAATGGCATGGTAGAATTTGAAAATGTACCAACGGTACATACCTATGTCTCTAAAAAAGGTATTTTGTCAATTTTTTACGGGGGTGCCCCCCCCCCCCCCCCCTGTATCCGCCACTGGATTAAATGTAAATACTGGCAAATATGCCCATTTAGCGGGCAAATTTGCCAGGGCTGGACAATTCAGACACCTGCTAGGACTGAGAAAAACTGAGGCACTCGATTGACAATTCGAATCAAATTCGACAGTCAGTGTTGCATGACATAGTATTATAATTATTGTTGTGTTGTGAACTGCACGTCAAAGACACTAAAAGGCAGGGAGAGTGTATAATAATAGGAGGGGAAATTCGAATCACAAAACTGAAGCATCCTATATAAAGTGCTCAACAAAAGAAAGTACGGTAGTACACTTTGTATTTTTTTTTTTTTTTTATTTGTATTTGGTCATTTCATGCCTAGCCGCTATAGATGGTGTGACCGGTGACGTAGTACCCGGCAGTATGCGTGCGCACCTACAGGGAATGTGCTTTAATTCACACTTGATTGATCATTACTCACCATGCTTATTGCTTACGGTGTAATAGTGCAGTAGTCATGGTCTGCATCCCTAAGCACAATGAGAGACCAGGTACTAAATCTGGCGCTCAGTGATGTGTGTTTTGCTTTCGAATAGTATGTATGCAGTAGTCATGGACTATAGTACCTCTAAGTCTAACATGTCTTTAGACCAGGCGCTAATCAATTTGTAAACACTACTGATGTAAACAACGGTCACCTCATCTATAGCCTACTAGCATAGCAGCAGGTGGCCAAATTGTCCCACCGATTTAAGTGGGCAAATATGGCCACCAAGACAAAATGCGTAATCAATTCTCTATTTTTCATGTTTGAAACTCAAAATAATAGTTCCAATGGAGTAAAAATATGTTGGGGGTAAGGTTTATGTTTTATTTCCAGCTACTTTTGTTACTTGTTGAAGAGATGAAGAACATTTTGTGATTTTGGGTTTGAGACTGATAGGCTTGATATCTCCCAGCACTATATCTGGGTGGATCCACTAAAGGTATATGCCTAAATGAGTACTTGTGTGGCCAATGAAATACAAGGGGTGTGTCAGAGACATCCATTCAGCACAGCGCAATGATAATCGATACCATGTGATTTTTATAGTAGGGGGGGGGGGGGTGTGAGGTGAGGTGGGGTATTATAGGGAGAGTGTTTGTGATTGGGAAGAGGGTTAGTGATGGGGAGGGTATTGTGGTTGGGAGGAGTTAGTGATCGGGAGGGTGTTAAGTGGTGGGCAGGGGTTTGTGGTGGGGAATGGGATGGCCCGGCCCTGGGGAGCGGGTTTGTGGTGAGGAAGGGGGGATGGTGGCGCGTGGATGCATGGGGTGGGGAGGGTAGGCCATGGGGTGGGGAGGGTAGGCCATGGGGTGGGTGTACTACTAGGGTGTTTGTGGTGGGAGAGGGGTTTTGTGGTGGGGAGGGGTTTTGTGAATGGGAGGGGAGGGAATACACAACTACAGTTTAGTTGCAACATATTCTCGGTAACTGAATGGTAAAATGGCGTATTTTGGGCCTGAAATGAAGGTACTTTTTCACTTTTTCGATCAAATAACCATAACTGTATTTGCCATGTAACTTTGTCATAAAATCGTTCAAATTCTATCCGGTTTTAAAACTAATTATCGATTTTAAATTTTTTTTATTGCATTTTAAATGTATTTTAAAAAGGCTGTAGCCTCGTGTAACAGTAGAAAATCCATTTAAACATTAGTTAGTACACAATGACGTCACAGGTAGGGACGATGATTATACTGCCGCTAGTGTTGGAAATGCAAAGAAATGGATAACGGAAGACTACGATTCGGTTGGTTGCACTGGTGAAACAGTGCAATACGCATTTGGCGACCGGCCCTTGTGTGTCATACAAGATATAAAAGGCTAAATCTTGAAAAGTTGACGATGTAAGTTGGTTTTGTTTATTTCCTCAGTTGACGGACATCAATTACTTGAAACAAAACCAACTGGGGGTAATTTCAATATCAGGGTCTGGAGAACTGTCCGAACCGAATGCGTAACGGTTGGTTGTAACCGTTATAAAAACAGTCACAAAATGTCATGAAACTCAAAAAATGACAACATTTCAAAGTCCTTTCACATTATTCAGGTAGCCTTAATGTGTTGAATTACAAAAATCAAGGAAAGCCCTCCTAACAATTAATAATGCGCTTCAGGAGGCCATTCAATAGTCATTTTGAATGTTTGACGTACAGAAATGTTGTGTAAGTGCTTAATAAATATATGTTGGATTGGGCTGGGATGTGGTAATTAAGAAGGGGATGGATTGTCAAAATGGCCTATTTTGGGGTTTCCAGCAGGGGTGGATCCGGGGGGGGGGGGGGGGGGGGGGGGGGGGGGGAGGTGCTGCGGTGGCTGCAGGGGTATGAAGAAGAAAAAGGAAAAAAAGGGGAGAAAGAAAAAGGAAAGGAGACAAAAAAGGAAAGACAAGAGAAGAAAAGGAAATGGAAAAGAAAGGCAATATTGGGGCTATAGAACAAGAAAAGGGCCTGATCAATTGCATTTTTTGGGATCATCTTTTCATAGCACCCCGGGGTGCGACCATCCTGTATGCGCCCTGTGTTTTGGGTTCTGAGTTGTTTATTAAAGTGCTTAATAAAATAGGTGTGGGAGTTGTGGTGAATAAAAAGGGGGTTGGTTGACAAAATAGCTTTTTTTGATGGTTCCCAGTGACATCTTGATGGTTCCCAGTGTTTGAGGTTAAAAAAACTGGGAATCACCTTTAAGTGACACTGGGAATCACCTTAATGACACTGGGAATCACCTAAATGACACTGGGAATCACCTAAATGACACTAGGAATCACCTAAATGACACTGGGAATCACCTAAATGACACTGGGAATCACCTAAATGACACTGGGAATCACCTACAATGTAAATGACACTGGAATCACCTAAATGACACTGGGAATCACCAAAAAACGTTTTTGTCAACCCACCCTTGTGCTCAATGACTACATCCCTAACCAATAACCAAACTATATATTTATTGACCTCTTAAACCACTCGAAACCCAAGACACTGGGAACAACCAAATTGACACCGAGAACAACCAACAGATCATATTTGTCAATCCTCCATCCCCTTACGCCATCCCATACCTTTTTTTCATAACCCAACACCAATGACCACATACCCATCCACCAATGCCAACCCCTTAAAATCTTATGGTTTTAACCCCTCAAATGATAATGGATCAATCCAAAACTTAATTAATCCAATCAGAAGCTACTATTTGTTAGGCAATACCAAATATATTGCGTTTTTCCTAAGTGATAAATTTGTTATCCCCTGTTTGATAACGCGAATACGGTTGATATCTATGGGTTTTATTTATTGATTGATTGATTGATTGATTTGATTAATATTTCACACTCGTGGCCCGAAGGCCTAATTACATGAAATTTACATGATAAAAAACATTGAAAAACAAGGTAAGGTAACTTAATTAATATAAAAGAGAATATTGCACATTATAGATAAAAAAAACATTTAAAATATGATATGATATAAAACATTGAAAAACAAGGCAAGGTAACTTAATTAATATAAAAAAGAATATTGCACATTATAGATAAAAAAACATCAAAAATATAGGTAAAAAACATACTAAATTACTAATTGTGATGCGATCTGTGAAAACCCGTCGGATGTCGCAAAATGTGAAATAGGGATTATGGGTAAAATAAGAAAAATAAAAATAATACAAAATAAAAACTTTTTTATTTTTTTTAAAGATTTTGTTTAGAAAATTAATTTCTAATACGTTGTGTCATCACCTTTTATGAAATTTCACCTTCAAAAACTTACTTAAGTCACTTTTCTAATTAGCCTTATAATGTTATTCTGTTGAACTATGTATCTTTTATGGCCTGTTTTCATGATTTCTTGTTTTGTAGCTTTTTATGACATCACACTCATCATTCACTAATAACTTTTCTTGTAGTGATCGTAGAAAAATGATCAAAACAGTTCTGTAATCAGCACAGATTTAGCTTTCTTATGATATAAATATCTCCAATATGAAAAATCCCGACATGTGGCGGGTTTTCACAGATCGCATCACAATTAATATAAAAGAGAATATTGCACATTATAGATAATTTTTTTAATTGCATTAATTTATGTACATAGCAAATACCATTATAAAAATAGAAGTGGGTGCAGAAAAATCCTGGGCCTAAATTTAAAAGCTGCACGAAAAAGAGCACAGGACTGTTTTTGAACCTATTAGTCCTGGCTGGCAGCTGAGGTTGGGTGCCATATCACACAACCATACATGTAGGTATCTTCCCGTATTGCGTTATCAAAAAGGGGATAACTAAATAGTCTCATTGTTATATCATGCATTCGATATCAGGAGTTTGCCATGTTTTAATGTCTTTTACACGTTGATAAGTGCTATTGACTGTTGGCCGTCAAGCTTTAACATACTTGGACATCTTGGGGAAAGACACAGGACTGACTGATGAGGAGATGAAAGCATGCATGAGGGACAGAGTAATATGGCGAGCCATCAAGATCGACCTAAGTAGGGAAGTATGTAAGTATTAACAGTAGTTATATAATATATTTTTTGTTCTAGTATGATATTACAATGAGTACAAATGTTATTAAATTCTGCTGTCACATAATTTGTTTTTTTTGGACTGTGCAAAGCAGTATAATTTTGTCTCATTGTTATATCATGTGTGCGTCCACCAACTTCTTTTACCCCCTCCTCATGTTCCCCTCAAAATCCTCTTCGCTTCTTCTGATTGGGGCTATATAGGCCACATTGCAGATTTCATTTTAAAATAGGAGTAGGCTTTTATGGGACAGGCTAGTACTTGGAATAAACAATTAAGCAAAAAATCCACCTTGTTTTTTAACATTTAAATTAGGGACAGCTAAGTTGCTATTTTCTGTTGAAGCTATGTGTCTCAGATTAAAATTGATTATGAAATAACCTCTCAACAATAATAAATAACCTGATACTTTCATTCGCAAAAACTATCGATCTGAAAAGATAGATACATTCATTGCCCGAGTGCTTGTGGGTTCGAGTTACACATTGTTACGTAGATCGGGTCAGTGAATTCGTGCAGGAATTTTAGTTTGACGAATTTGAATTTTCACTGACACGTTTATTCTAAAGAGAGTTTAATATTATTTTTTTCTCTGTTAATCTATTGTTGTATGTGGGCAATTCCAAGCAAATGTCAACCAAATAGCCAAAATTTCAAATGTGCATCCAAAGTTTAATTCTATGCCTATAATGTAGGCAAGAGTCCAAAGTTCTGGAATTTTTAGTTTGTTTAGCGATACTATGTTTTTTGATGTATAAACTAGCTAATTAGCATAAATTTGCATATTTGCAGCTTACAAAATCAGTGAAAAGGCTTGTTTTTATTTATTCCATATCTTTTAGACACATAGGTATGATGTTTAAATAAATGTCAGGCACAATAGCAGTACTGATGGGAAAAGTTTTGATATAAATTTAATTTTGATCAACGGCCGATTAGCCTCGTTAATCCAGGTAATTAGTATGCATTGCATAATGTCATGTCAGTCCGCAACGCAAAAGTACAATTTTTTAGGATAGCAAGAAAAAAAATGTACCCTATTTTCATTTAACTATTTTTCCTCTGCACACAATTGACATGCTTCACAATGATCAAAAAAAAATTGGAAAATTCTGTTAATAAATAGCGTTAACGAGCGTTGCGGAATGACATGTTGCGGAATGACGGTGCGGAATGACAAAGGTATTAATCCCTATATTTAGGCAATTTATTGAGCAAATTGTGATATTTTTGTGTACTTGGTATAAGATCATCCTTATTTATGATAATTCATTCAAATATATGGACTCTAAACTTCTAAAAAAGTTTCAAAATTGATGAAAACTCATAATTTGCTGAATTAGGCAACTTTGATGTGCAAGCTGTTGAATTCGGCAACTTTATCACAAAATCATGGCTACTTTACCTGTAAATGATGATTTCAATGTGAAAATAGTTGGGTTACTTGTATTCACGAATTTGTAACATATGAAATGCCACTGATTACTCTTTCTTTTATTTTTTATGCATATTAAAGCATAAAAACATGTTTTTTCTTTTCTCTATGGAGTTTTGCACACAAATTCACACTGTCATTCCGCAACGTCATTCTGCAACACCTACTTTTATTTTTTGATGACCTACTAGACATCCTAGCTGATGATTAAGTTTTATGAAAATGCTTTTGTTAGTTAGCTAACACTTCAAACCTTCTAAAAAGTAACTTCAATAATGATACACTCTAAACATGTAAAAAAAACACCAATCATCTGCGTCATTCCGCAACGCAAATTTGCATATGCAAATTAGGATACTTGGAAGCGCAGTCTAATTTTTTCCCTAGGTTTATTTTTTTAGTATCAATCGCTATTATCAAATAAAGTTGTAAAATGGGGAGTAACTACAAATCTCTGGGTTTTACACCCAAAAGAAAGTGGATTTTTGTGTGTAAATGTCATTCCGCAACGCGTGGAATTGCCCATGTCATAAAATAAAAAAGTCCCTATAAACAGGCTGGAAAGAGTTTAATATTATATCATAACGTATAGGATGCATTGGTATGAGGGACAGTTTGTTGTCGCAACAGACTACTTATGCCCGTACCCCCATATTGAATACTGGGCTTTTCAAACCTGCGACGTCACAACCAGTGTGGTTTAATAAAACTTTGACAGTTTTTCAATGCCATATTTTTCAAAATTGTGTGATTTGGTTTAATTTTTTTACATATTCCTCAAAAATATCATCTTGGTCATCTATGCTGAAAATCTCAATGTTAATAATGCTATGGCGGCAAAATTGACAACATGAAATTGCCCTGATATTTTTCCAAACATTTATTGAACAGTTTTCTTACTTGCGTTAAAGTGTATACTAACCAGCACTGTGCCAATATCGTCTCACGTGATATGGGGCAATGTGGTTCGATTCCACTAGCAGTTCACATGTTTGCACTTGTAAAACATGCAGTAAAGAAAACATTGGTTGAATATTTGTTACCAAAATTTCAAAATATTTTATACTCGAAATGACAAATGCACAGGAGGGATATTACCAAAAGGTTGAATACATTTGCTGGAGTCAATGTTGAAACATTTTGGGTACCGTATTATCCCTATTAAGCGCCAATGCCCTTATAAGCGCCCACCCCGTTTTTCTCAATGACTACAAACAAACAATCCCTTACAAACCACCTTTTCAATTACCATAGCACTGTACAACAACATTTTTCGCCGCCGCCGCCCGCCCCCCCCCCCCCCCCCCCCCCCCCCCCGATGCGAGCCGCTATCTTTGTTTTTTATTCATGGCTTAAATACAACATCATTGACGTCATGTAATGTGGCCACAGTGAGACCACTGCAACGCCGCAATGTTGATATTCCCCCAAATTTTAAACAGTTTACTTTTCGATCGCACATGGTTTTCCGCTAGTGTAACCTTGTTGAATTCGACAGTGTTTACGATAAATGAGTTTAAAAAAGGTAACTTAATAAACGCCCACCCAAAATGACTTTGCTAACCGCCCTGGGCGCTTAATAGGGATAATGGTACATGTATTATAAACCACATACGAGGGGCATTCAATAAATACCTGCAACCATTGTTGTTCTCCACACGTGAGTGATTCTGTAAAATCTTAGTGGGTACATTATAAAGTATGAACCTTAATCTATCATTTAACACAATCTGGATTTACTGAATATTCATAATTACGTAATAGCATTAGCATAAAATAACCCATATTTGGACACTGAAAAAACATGCCACTTTGGCAGGAATTTTGAATTCGCT
Organism: Ophiura sarsii; assembly: GCA_035610835.1. Lineage (NCBI taxonomy): Eukaryota > Metazoa > Echinodermata > Ophiuroidea > Amphilepidida > Ophiuridae > Ophiura > Ophiura sarsii. Next base: position 55,216,222 of record CM069443.1, on the reverse strand, counting down.
TGATAGCACGTGCATTGAAATGAGCAGAACTTTGTTCCGGATAAGTGTGCAAGTCTAACATTTTGCATCGGGAAACCAGAGACCATGTTCAATGAGGTCCTAAGGGAGAGGTTCTGTCAAAGACAATTTTTTTGAAATACACTGCATCTTATCTTGGTCAACATTAGGCTTTTACACTGAGCCCCAAAATGCCGAAAATCCAAAGAAATGAAAATGATAGTTAGGCCAACAAAAAAAAAAATTGTTATATTGGCGTAACCCGCCCGACCCTAAAAATACGCCCGACCCTACACTTTTTTCTTTTTTTTCAGTGAAAAAAAAAAAAAAAAACCAACCGACCGACCCTAAAAAATAAAAAAATGAAAAAAATAAATGTTTTTTCTCGAACGAAATACGACGGTGCTCCTCGAATAAACGGAAATTCCTTCCGAAAATATGGTTTATTGTGTTTTATTTGTATATAGACTTGTACTGAGGGGTACTTCTAACAAACAATAGGGAATGTTTAAACTCGGTTAACATTGTTCAAAAACAGCTGCTAAAAAAAAAAAAAAAAATCCCTACCTACCTACCCTATTTTTGTTCAGCCCGTTACGCCAATATAACATTTTTTTTTTTTGGCCTTATAGCAAACAATTAGGATTTCCTGAAATACCACAGCAAATGCAGGATTCGTTATTGTATAGATGACAGGGTATCAATAAATACATCAAGAATTGTTGAACTTGGAATAAAAATCTGCACATGCGTAGAACGCACGGTGGTTAGAAAGCGCTCAAAATGACCAGAAATGTTAAACAATCACTGCAACCAACGTAAAAGTTACAGATAAGGAATTGAATTTAAGAAAACAAGAACTGTGGTGAACTTCAATACATATACAAAGTTAAAAAATGTAAACATTTATTTGAAAATACAATTTAATTTAATGTTATGGTCAGTGTAGTGAATTTACTCAAATTGGGTAAAAAGAGCTTCATTGTATTAACATTTTCTCTGCAGAAAACGGTTTCAGATATTGCCTTTATAATCTCCCGTTTAAATCTATAACATGTAACAATGAGGAACAAGAGGTTTAAGCCAAATCTTGCAGTTGGATACCTTGACCTTGACTGTTTATTCATTAAAGGATTTCGTTTAAGCTATGACAAGAAGATGACGTTTTAATGTTACATTATAAGTGTTTTTTCTCCATAATTTGCAACTGAAAATAAGTAATGTTGAGCACATGGTACTGGTCTATCACTGTTTCAGACGGCAACTTATTCCATGCATCTTTTCTTGAGATATCTTGAAAATAGTAACTGTGCATCAAATTGCTTGCAAATATTCTCCGCCCTGATCAGCTATTTTTCATGCAGTGTCCAGAGAGTATTGATTTTACGCATGTGCCATTACGTAATCCCACAAACGATATTGTTCATTCATGCATAGCGAGGAAAGATAAATACCCATATTTCAAATTACGCTAATTCTAGTTGGCATACGTCGCGGATGAGTGGAGAAAAACAATGGTTGCAGGTATTTATTGAACGCCCCTCGTAGTAATGATAAAATCTACCAAAATGTGCTCTGAAAATAATTACCCATACCATTGAGTGAAATTGAATACAAAAATATAAGAAGAGCCCATTAGACCTGTTTTAGAGTAAAATGGAGAAAAACTGTTTATAATCCTTTTAACCTTTTCTGCGATGGGTATGGGGTTTTACGCTGATTTCATCAGCATGATATTTTGTAGATCTGAAAGTAGATATTTTTCACTCTCAAATGTTGATATTTTTGCCAAAATTTACCTTTATTTAGCCAAATTTTATGGGAATTCAGCACTATATTTTAAAATATGTTTAATATATAAAAACAACTTATATAGTCCGTTCAGGCGCAATACAGCCAAGGGGTCAATCCATTGTACTAACATGAAATGCCCCCCCCCCCCCCCCCCCCCCCCCCCCCCCCCCCCGCAAGAGAATGACCCGCTCATGTTTAAAGTAAAGAGTGTAGATATATTTTTTGGTTTAAACAATTGTAATATTGCCAGATAAGATCACCCTATATTTAAAATATAACAACAATTTATATAGTCCGTTCAGGCGCATTAGAGCCAAGGGGTCAATCCATTGCAGCTGTACTAAAATGAAATGACCCCTGCAATAGAATGACCCTCTTGTGTCTAAAGTATAGAGTGTTGATATATTTTTGATTTAAACACTTAAAAACAATTGTTATATTACCAGAATAGATCACCCTTTATGTTTAAAGTATAAAAACAACTTATATAGCCCGTTCAGGCGTATTAGAGCCAAAGAGTCGTTTTATTTTAGCTGTACTAAAATAAAACGACACCCATAATAGAATGACCCTCTCATGTATAAAGTATAGAGTGTAGATATATTTTTGGTTTAAGCAATTGTTATATTACCAGAATAGATCACCCTTTATGTTTAAAGTATAAAAACAACTTATATAGCCCGTTCAGGCGTATTAGAGCCAAAGAGTCGTTTTATTTTCGCTGTACTAAAATAAAACGACACCCATAATAGAATGACCCTCTCATGTATAAGGTATAGAGTGTAGATATATTTTTGGTTTAAACAATTGTTATATTACCAGAATAGATCACCCTTTATGTTTAAAGTATAAAAACAACTTATGTAGTCCGTTCAGGTGCATTAGAGCCAAGGAGTCGTTTTATTTTAGCTGTCCTAAAATAAAACGACACCCATAATAGAATGACCCTCTCATGTATAAAGTATAGAGTGTCGATATATTTTTGGTTTAAACAATTGTTATATTACTAGAATAGATCACCCTTTATGTTTAAAGTATAAAAACAACTTATATAGTCCGTTCAGGCGTATTAGAGCCAAGGAGTCGTTTTATTTTAGCTGTACTAAAATAAAACGACACCCATAATAGAACGACCCTCTCGTGTCTAAAGTATAGAGTGTAAATATATTTTTGGTTTAAGCAATTGTTATATTACCAGAATAGATCACCCTTTATGTTTAAGGGGGGGGGGGGGGTTGAGTCAGGACATTTTGTCAAATTGTACACACTGGCAAAAGTGAGATAATGCAGCGATCGGAATATGTGGAATTTCTTCTTTCAGATGGTTTTTGTTTGATAGCAATCGGGTATGTAGTTTTCGAGATATGACCGATTGTACTTACATGATTAGTTCAAAATTTGGTCAAAAAACGGCGTTTCCTATACTTTTATGGGGGCACAGCACTAAATATACCGCCCATTGGATTACATGTAAATTAGGGCTAAAAGAGTCGCTATTTTGGGCCCTTAGTAACCATTTTTGGAACGTCTCGAATGCTTTATTCTAATAAACAAACATTCAAATTTCATAAAATCGTCAAGAAGTGTAACACCTTCCAATTCGATTTTACGATACGATCATTTAAACAGCGCCACCCATATTTTCAGCCCGGACGCTGGCCTTCTAACCGCCTCCGATCACGTATGTTCATACACGTGATAAATTTTCAATACAATCGAAAATCAATATTTTGCAATATCCTGATCAAAGTACAAGAAATTATCTTTCATTTTAATTATGAAACGCTATCCTCACGCCAAACTGATTCCCAAAGGACCCCATTAATCACAAAATCGTTTTTTGTTTTTGCCGGAACTTACTACCATTACACAAAACGAGGAGTGATTTAGTGCTGTGCGCCCTTTAAACACAAAAACACCCACCCAGTGATATATAAGGCATTTTTAAAACAATTATAAATAAATAGTTTAAAACAATTATGTTGCATTCACTTTGGGCTAAAATGTGTTTTAGGATTTATGTAAAACAAATATGGGGTTAGAAAATTTGTAACGACGAATTTCTTATGTATTTTATTGTTTTTCACCCTGCTATATATAAGGAAATTAACTAATTAATTAATAAAAAGAGAACGCATCACTAAATGTGTATGATTCTTTCATTAAAAGTTATGATAATTCAATCTCCAACTAAAACTAGCCAAAAAAATTGATTAAATGTTTGACTGATATGCAAAAGCGCCCTCATGTGTTTCAAAACTTTAACGGCATATATCTCAAAACAGCGAAAGCTCGTATCTGGAAAACGGGAACAGTCATAACTCAAAAACGCAATGTACGATTGTTAAGAAAATTTGCACAGATGTTAAGAAGAGCAATACCAACAAAATCATGAAGAGGTTTTTTTAAATTTCCTTTTCGTTTTTAAACTACGGTGTCAAATACCCTGATTGGCTGCGGCCTGGTTACCATGGCAACCAATCAAAAAATCCGGAGACATGATTTTGTGCGTATTGTTCTAATGCATCTATCCCCCCAATATGATCCCAGTGGATTATTTGGTTTTTGAGTTATGACTGTTCCCATGTTTAGCCAATCAGAGCCCTTGCTCGGTTACCATGGCAACCAGAGCGGAACCAAAAGCGTTTTTCAAAACTAGACATCTAGGGCTACAATATGGTATACAACACTTATCGGTTGATATTCGGGAAAGTTGCGTAAAATCGTTTTCTAACATAGGCCAAATCTGACTCAACCCCCCCCCCCCTTAAAGTATAAAAACAACTTATAAAGTCAGTTCAGGCGTATTAGAGCCAAGGAGTCGTTTTATTTTAGCTGTACTAAAATAAAACGACACCCATAATAGAATGACCCTCTCATGTATAAAGTATAGAGTGTAGATATATTTTTGGTTTAAGCAATTGTTATATTACCAGAATAGATCACCCTTTATGTTTACAGTTTTAAAACAACTTAGTCCGTTCAGGCGTGTATTATAGCCAAGGAGTCGTTTTATTTTAGCTGTACTAAACTAAAACGACACCCATAATAGAATGACCCTCTCATGTATAAAGTATAGAGTGTAGATATATTTTTGGTTTAAGCAATTGTTATATTATCAGAATCGATCACCCTTTATGTTTAAAGTATAAAAACAACTTATATAGCCCGTTCAGGCGTATTAGAGCCAAAGAGTCGTTTAAAACGACACCCATAATAGAATGACCCTCTCATGTATAAGGTATAGAGTGTAGATATATTTTTGGTTTAAACAATTGTTATATTACCAGAATAGATCACCCTTTATGTTTAAAGTATAAAAACAACTTATGTAGTCCGTTCAGGCGCATTAGAGCCAAGGAGTCGTTTTATTTTAGCTGTCCTAAAATAAAACGACACCCATAATAGAATGACCCTCTCATGTATAAAGTATAGAGTGTCGATATATTTTTGGTTTAAACAATTGTTATATTACTAGAATAGATCACCTTTTATGTTTAAAGTATAAAAACAACTTATATAGTCCGTTCAGGCGTATTAGAGCCAAGGAGTCGTTTTATTTTAGCTGTACTAAAATAAAACGACACCCATAATAGAATGACCCTCTCATGTATAAAGTATAGAGTGTAGATATATTTTTGGTTTAAGCAATTGTTATATTACCAGAATAGATCACCCTTTATGTTTACAGTATAAAAACAACTTATGTAGTCCGTTCAGGCGTGTATTATAGCCAAGGAGTCGTTTTATTTTAGCTGTACTAAACTAAAACGACACCCATAATAGAATGACCCTCTCATGTATCAAGTATAGAGTGTAGATATATTTTTGGTTTAAGCAATTGACCCTTTATGTTTAAAGTATAAAACAACTTGCCGCGTTACGGACAAGATCGGATCGACTGTCATTTGTCTGAATAATTTTAGAAGCCTGGTCAAGGCCAATTGAAATACTGTTTCAAAAGGTTCGGAGTGACATTTAAAGGTAATTATATCTTTATTACCTTTATTTCAAAACAAGTGGTCGCAACCAATATCAACGCATATCGAGGATTGTGCATTTAGTTATTTTATAAGATATTATTCATGTCGTATCCAAGTAATAATCTGGGTAATAATAATAATCATATTCTTTGTTTGTTCATTATCATATCTGTTTGCATCAAAGTAAAAATGCAAATGAAAATAATTATAAAGGAGTCCTAAATAAAGAAATAAAAATTATTAAATATTTTGCAATTCTCGGTTATTTTGGAATTCTGAACTCAAAATTTATTTTAATTGATCTAACACTTCATAATATAAATTTTATATAAAAATTGAAATGTGTGTATTTATATTGTTTATACATTTTTGGTAGATAGGACATCGTTTTTATATTTAGTTATTCATTTGTTTCCCGTATGCCACCTATGCATTTTTGTTGCATCTAAGCAAAATTATATTAGTTTTGTTTGTCTGTTGTTGTGGGTTTTTAATGTTTTGGGGTTTTTTTCAGTTGAAGATCCTAGAACAAAAATCTTAAATGCTATTTAAAACCAAATAATGTCAAGACTGACAATTGTTTAAAGAGGTGAACTTGTCTTTAAGATAATTAAAAGAAAAAAAATCAACGTCCATACAAATTACTTGATGTGGCAAATCCATAGTGCTAAAATCACAACTGATAAATAAACAATTTAAAACAATTATTTTTCACATCGCAGTTTCAGGCAACATTGGACATTTTAATAGATAAAACACATCAATTGTCTGTAAATATGTCATTAACTCTCGATCTTGAAATAGTCAAACTTGTCGTTTAGTTTTAAGATAAGTAACGGTAAATAATTACTGTGATATGGATGTTATATCTGAAGACGATAGAGCAATATGGGTGCTATCTACTGAAGAAAGCAATGTATTATGGGTGCTATCTGCTGACGAAAGCAATGGGTGCTATGGGTGCTATCTACTCAAGAAAGCAATGTAATATGGATGCTATCTGCTGAAGAAAGCAATGTAATATGGATGCTATCTGCTGAAGAAAGCAATGTAATATGGATGCTATCTGCTGAAGAAAGCAATGTAATATGGATGCTATCTGCTGAAGAAAGCAATGTATTATGGGTGCTATCTGCTGACGAAAGCAATGGGTGCTATGGGTGCTATCTACTCAAGAAAGCAATGTAATATGGATGCTATATCTGATGAAGAAAGCAATGTAATATGGATGCTATCTGCTGAAGAAAGCAATGTAATATGGATGCTATCTACTGAAGAAAGCAATGTAATATGGATGCTATCTGCTGAAGAAAGCAATGTAATATGGATGCTATCTGCTGAAGAAAGCAATGTAATATGGATGCTATCTGATGAAGAAAGCAATGTAATCCCTACACTGTAAATCTAGCTAAATCGGTTGTGTTAAGGGGGCTGTGGACTCTCAGGTACAGCCTCCGTAAAACTGCCGTAACTTCTTCAATATTCATTTAATCTTTATAAACGTATACAGTTTTTTGCAGGAAACGGTTCAATGAATCCAACCATGATAATGAAATTGACCATTTTGGAAAAAAATTATAAAAAACACCTTTTTTGACCCATTTTAGGTTTGGAAAAGATAACTCAAAATATACTTTGTTAAATTTTGTCATACTAGTTTTATGATAATCCTGATAACATTCCCAGGAGCGGGTTTTTTTTTTAATATCTTATTTTTTATTTTTTGAGTTACAGACCAACAGGTGCCAAAAAATGTGATTTTTTACCGCCAAAATCATGAAAATCACCATTTTGGGGGAAAAAACTTTTTTTTTGGCACTTTTTGGTCTGTTAAGGACGGCGCACCCGTTCACATCCGTTTCGCACCCGTTTCGCGCCCATTCGCAGGGCGGTGATTGACGGTGGTGGACGTCAACCATCTTAGCGATGGACTGCGGATGGCCGCATGCAGCCTAGTAACCGTTCGCGGAACGGACTCTCAGCAGGCATGTTGCAACTCTCTAAATGTAAAAGAGCTAAAACTCACTCTTTCGAGAGCTCTAGGAGAAACAGATTTTTTTGGAGTGAAGTTCACTCTTAAAAGAGCGATTTCACTCTAAAAAGAGTTAAAATCACTCTAAAAAGAGTTAAAATCACTCTGAAAAGAGTGGAAATCACTCTGAAAAGAGTGACAAATCACTCTGAAAAGAGTGAACTTCACTTCTTAGAAGAGCCGTGCCTCCTAAAGCTCTCGAAAGAGTGAGGTTTAGCTCTTTTACATTTAGAGAGTATTATAATGTGGTTCGTACGAATTCCGGAATACAAATGAAGCGGCGAGCTTGAGCGCTCAGCTTGAAAAGGGCGATTTGAGGATGTAATCAGACGTTTCGGCCGGTACCCAGGCGTTTCGACCGGTTAGGAACCGGTATGGAGGTGGTATGCACACGATGAGGACACGGTGAGAACGGTAAGCTAGAACTGTATGAGGCCGGTGATCCCGGGACAAGGCCGGTGAGAACCCGGGACAGACCCGGTGTAGAACGGTATGGACCGAGGACCCGGTGAGGAGGTGTTATGCACCCGGTGAGAACGGTAAGCTAGAAATGTATGAGGACGGTGAGCCCGGTACACGGCCGGTGAGGACCCGGTAAAGACCCTGTATATAACGTTATAGACCCGGTGGCCACAACAAAAAATTAATGCGCCCGTTGACATTTTTAGTGATTGTTTGGACTCTGTTGTTTTTCTATTAGACGGTAAGGTGGCCGCCTACCATTACCGCCCTGCGAACGGGCGCGAAACGGGTGTGCCGTCTTTATACCGTCCTCAAACCGGGCTCTCACCGTTTGCCGCCGCTTTTGCTCACCCGGCAGGAGTTTTGAGCATGTTCAAAATTCCTGCCGGGTCCTGCCGGGCGCGGATGGCCGTCAATGTCCACGGCAACGTGTTCAACGGACGGGAAACGGCCCACCGTGTGACATCACCGTGTGCCGCCGTCTGCACTAATTTGTCACACGGTAATGGGCCGGCCAGCTCACACGGATACATGTGAGGGCAAATGTATTTTACAGAGATTCCCGGAATGTGAGCGAAGCGGCGAGCTTGAGCGCTCAGCTTATACAGGGCAGTTTGATGACGTTATCAAGGCGGTTCGGTTGGTACCCAAGCGTTTCGGCTGGTGAGGAGGTGGTATGAGCCCGGTTCCAGGCCGATAAGGACCCGGTATAGAACAGTATGAACCCGGTGACATTTTTTGCTGATTGTTCACCGTGTTGGACTCTGTTGTTTTTCTATATATAAGACGGTAAGGGGCCGCCCAGCTCACACGGATACATGTGAGGGCCCCATAAGATGGTCAATACCACCTGAATGTAATCAGGGTGTGTGTACTCCACTCTAGTCCTGTAAGGTGATACCTGATATAAATCAAACAAAATAATGAGGTCCTCTATTCCTTCTGCAAATTTTATATTTATATTGTCAAGCTCATGGTCTAACTCTCTACCCACACCCGCTATAGGTGCTTATAGGCTAAATGGAATCAGGATTTCAGGACGCTCCTTCCGGGACAACTTTGTTAGAAGGAAATATTTGTATATAGAAGAAATTTATCTTTCCCTTTAAAATGAGAGAACGAAACCATTGGCTTCCGAGGGGAAGTTTTGGAATTATGGGGCTCTTTTCCTTTTTCTTTGCACTATTTATATTTACTTTCTTCCCTTTTCTTCTATGCTAAAGGCATGCATCGTCTACTAATTAATACCCAGACGGTGCCCTATATTGGCTCGTTCACGAATATTCAAGGTTAAGTCATGCATAGTATGTGATCTTTTCCAGGAAGCGCCCTCTATTCATGATTTTTTTAGAAAGGAGCTTTTTGCAGATTTACATTTCGGATCATGAATCATCATAAATATATTCCAGAGCGATACGCTTCCTAATTACCTGAAAATTATGGTTTAAGAGTTAATTTAGAGTAACAATATGTTGTTTATTTTCACTCTTTTAAAACCATGATTTTGAAGTAATTAAGAATCGTATCGCCCTGTAACTTGGAATGTATGTACGATTTATGATCAGAAATGTAAATCTGCAAGAAAATCTGCTTTCAATTTGTTTCGAGGATTGAGGGCGTTCCCTGGAAAAGATCACATAATACAGACATGACAGACGGCGATGGCCACGCGAAACCTACATTTTGAATTCGTATTGGAATAACACGTAATCGCGAATGTAAATCATTTTGAAAAATTCATCATAGGTTAGACGATTTTCCCCCTATCTAACACCGTTGGAGTTGGCTGACCAACTTCATTGTAAATGCTATTTTAAAATTATTTTTATCGTTTACCAGGCGATGACTGTTAAAAATATTTTAAAGTGGTGCACTCTCGTTGCCATATTGGGTCGTCCGAGGCGCGTGGCCATCTAGACTGGTCCCCGCGTCCCTCTATATGGCCGCCATCTTTAAAATGACAGTTTGAGCACCCTCGCAGGGGCCGTGTGTAAAATAGGGAAGACATGATGATCGAGCCTAGTGGCCATCATTGTCTGACATATTATACCTATGAGTACGGCGAGAATACGTGGTCAAGCGAATGGGACGAACAACTTAAATAACAACGGATTTTTTTAAAATGACACTTAAACTGGAGTTTGTTATCCAACTCCAGTGGTTTGGGTCAGATATAATTGAGTTCCAACGTGTATGAATTTTCTGGGGTCATATCAAATTCTACCTTAACATTGAAACAAACGGAGATTTAGAATCCATTCATGTCAAATTTTGAATTTCCATTGGTTTCAATGTAACAATGGATTTTGATTATTATGACCCCATTCACTAGATCATGTAACCTCGTTCGCATGGACGCCTTAGTCGAGAAGACTTTTGCCACTGTTCCAAAAGTGTATGTCCGAATAAATAAATAAAATTAAAATAAATAACCCAAATATTCGTGAATACGCCTGTGTCCGGCATCGTCTGAATAGTACGGAATTTTCTTTACCGCCCTCGTGTGATGACTAAGGTTGATTTTCTCTTTCTAAAGAGGGCATAATGGTATGAGTAACTAGGTTCCAGGCGACGCTGGACACGAGCGTATTCACGATTATTCAGGTTAAAATAATATGCGAATGAGGTTACGTGATCAAGTGAATAAGATGAATGCTTAACAACGGATTAAATTCAAAATGATACTGACACTGGAGTTGGTTAATTTAAACTCCAGCGGCTTTAGGATAAAATAATTTAGTTCCAACGTGTCATGAATTTTATGGGGTCATATAATCAAAATCCATTGTTAAATTGAAACCAACGGCAATCCAAAATTAACGGCCGTTCGTGTCCACCGTCGTCCGACTAGGTTGTCAATGGTGAATTTCATTTTAGTACTGCTGTAATGGATTGACCTCTCGACCCTAGTGCGCCTGAACGGACTATAGTTGTTTTATATAAGCATAAAGTGTGATCTATTCTGGTAAAATTACAATTGTTTAAACCAAAAATATATCTACACTCTATACTTTAGACATGAGAGGGTCATTCTATTATGGGTGTCGTTTTATTTTAGTACAGCTAAAATAAAACGACTCCTTAGCTATAATACACGCCTGAACGGACTATATATATATAAGTTGTTTTTATACTTTATACATAAAGGGTGATCTATTCTGGTAATATAACAATTGTTTAAACCAAAAATATATCTACACTCTATACTTTAGACATGAGGGGGTCGTTCTATTATGGGTGTCGTTTTATTTTGGACAGGTAAAATAAAACGACTCCTTGGTTCTAATGCGCCTGAACGGACTATATAAGTTGTTTTTATACTTTAAACATAAAGGGTGATCTATTCTGATAATATAACAATTGTTTAAACCAAAAATATATCTACACTCTATACTTTAGACATGAGGGGGTCGTTCTATTATGGTTGTCGTTTTATTTTAGGACAGCTAAAATAAAACGACTCCTTGGCTCTAATGCGCCTGAACGGACTATATAAGTTGTTTTTATACTTTAAATATAAAGGGTGATCTATTCTGATAATATAACAATTGTTTAAACCAAATATATATCTACACTCTATACTTTATACATGAGAGGGTCGTTCTATTATGGGTGTCGTTTTATTTTAGGACAGGTAAAATAAAACGACTCCTTGGCTCTAATGCGCCTGAACGGACTATATAAGTTGTTTTTATACTTTAAACATAAAGGGTGATCTATTCTGATAATATAACAATTGTTTAAACCAAAAATATATCTACACTCTGTACTTTAGACATGAGGGGGTCGTTCTATTATGGGTGTCGTTTTATTTTAGGACAGCTAAAATAAAACGACTCCTTGGCTCTAATGCGCCTGAACGGACTATATAAGTTGTTTTTATACTTTAAACCTAAAGGGTGATTTATTCTGATAATATAACAATTGTTTAAACCAAAAGTATATCTACACTCTGTACTTTAGACATGAGGGGGTCGTTCTATTATGGGTGTCGTTTTATTTTAGGACAGCTAAAATAAAACGACTCCTTGGCTCTAATGCGCCTGAACGGTCTATATAAGTTGTTTTTATACTTTATACATAAAGGGTGATCTATTCTGGTAATATAACAATTGTTTAAACCAATAATATATCTACACTCTATACTTTAGACATGAGAGGGTTGTTCTATTATGGGTGTCGTTTTATTTTAGGACAGCTAAAATAAAACGACTCCTTGGCTCTAATGCGACTATATAAGTTGTTTTTATACTTTAAACATAAAGAGTGATCTATTCTGATAATATAACAATTGTTTAAACCAAAAATATATCTACACTCTATACTTTAGACATGAGGGGGTCGTTCTATTATGGGTGTCGTTTTATTTTAGGACAGCTAAAATAAAACGACTCCTTGGCTCTAATGCGCCTGAACGGACTATATTAGTTGTTTTTATACTTTAAACATAAAGGGTGATCTATTCTGATAATATAACAATTGTTTAAACCAAATATATATCTACACTCTATACTTTATACATGAGAGGGTCGTTCTATTATGGGTGTCGTTTTATTTTAGGACAGGTAAAATAAAACGACTCCTTGGCTCTAATGCGCCTGAACGGACTATATAAGTTGTTTTTATACTTTAAACATAAAGGGTGATCTATTCTGATAATATAACAATTGTTTAAACCAAATATACATCTACACTCTATACTTTATACATGAGAGGGTCGTTCTATTATGGGTGTCGTTTTATTTTAGGACAGGTAAAATAAAACGACTCCTTGGCTCTAATGCGCCTGAACGGACTATATAAGTTGTTTTTATACTTTAAACATAAAGGGTGATCTATTCTGATAATATAACAATTGTTTAAACCAAAAATATATCTACACTCTGTACTTTAGACATGAGGGGGTCGTTCTATTATGGGTGTCGTTTTATTTTAGGACAGCTAAAATAAAACGACTCCTTGGCTCTAATGCGCCTGAACGGACTATATAAGTTGTTTTTATACTTTATACATAAAGGGTGATCTATTCTGGTAATATAACAATTGTTTAAACCAATAATATATCTACACTCTATACTTTAGACATGAGAGGGTCGTTCTATTATGGGTGTCGTTTTATTTTAGGACAGCTAAAATAAAACGACTCCTTGGCTCTAATGCGACTAGGCCTATATAAGTTGTTTTTATACTTTAAACATAAAGAGTGATCTATTCTGATAATATAACAATTGTTTAAACCAAAAATATATCTACACTCTGTACTTTAGACATGAGGGGGTCGTTCTATTATGGGTGTCGTTTTATTTTAGGACAGCTAAAATAAAACGACTCCTTGGCTCTAATGCGCCTGAACGGACTATATAAGTTGTTTTTATACTTTAAACCTAAAGGGTGATCTATTCTGATAATATAACAATTGTTTAAACCAAAAGTATATCTACACTCTGTACTTTAGACATGAGGGGGTCGTTCTATTATGGGTGTCGTTTTATTTTAGGACAGCTAAAATAAAACGACTCCTTGGCTCTAATGCGACTATATAAGTTGTTTTTATACTTTAAACATAAAGAGTGATATATTCTGATAATATAACAATTGTTTAAACCAAAAGTATATCTACACTCTGTACTTTAGACATGAGGGGGTCGTTCTATTATGGGTGTCGTTTTATTTTAGGACAGCTCAAATAAAACGACTCCTTGGCTCTAATGCGCCTGAACGGACTATATAAGTTGTTTTTATACTTTATACATAAAGGGTGATCTATTCTGATAATATAACAATTGTTTAAACCAAAAATATATCTACACTCTGTACTTTAGACATGAGGGGGTCGTTCTATTATGGGTGTCGTTTTATTTTAGGACAGCTAAAATAAAACGACTCCTTGGCTCTAATGCGCCTGAACGGACTATATAAGTTGTTTTTATACTTTAAACCTAAAGGGTGATTTATTCTGATAATATAACAATTGTTTAAACCAAAAGTATATCTACACTCTGTACTTTAGACATGAGGGGGTCGTTCTATTATGGGTGTCGTTTTATTTTAGGACAGCTAAAATAAAACGACTCCTTGGCTCTAATGCGCCTGAACGGACTATATAAGTTGTTTTTATACTTTATACATAAAGGGTGATCTATTCTGGTAATATAACAATTGTTTAAACCAATAATATATCTACACTCTATACTTTAGACATGAGAGGGTCGTTCTATTATGGGTGTCGTTTTATTTTAGGACAGCTAAAATAAAACGACTCCTTGGCTCTAATGCGACTATATAAGTTGTTTTTATACTTTAAACATAAAGAGTGATCTATTCTGATAATATAACAATTGTTTAAACCAAAAATATATCTACACTCTGTACTTTAGACATGAGGGGGTCGTTCTATTATGGGTGTCGTTTTATTTTAGGACAGCTAAAATAAAACGACTCCTTGGCTCTAATGCGACTATATAAGTTGTTTTTATACTTTAAACATAAAGAGTGATCTATTCTGATAATATAACAATTGTTTAAACCAATAATTTATCTACACTCTATACTTTAGACATGAGAGGGTCGTTCTATTATGGGTGTCGTTTTATTTTAGGACAGCTAAAATAAAACGACTCCTTGGCTCTAATGCGACTATATAAGTTGTTTTTATACTTTAAACATAAAGAGTGATATATTCTGATAATATCACAATTGTTTAAACCAAAAATATATCTACACTCTGTACTTTAGACATGAGGGGGTCGTTCTATTATGGGTGTCGTTTTATTTTAGGACAGCTAAAATAAAACGACTCCTTGGCTCTAATGCGCCTGAACGGACTATATAAGTTGTTTTTATACTTTAAACCTAAAGGGTGATCTATTCTGATAATATAACAATTGTTTAAACCAAAGGTATATCTACACTCTGTACTTTAGACATGAGGGGGTCGTTCTATTATGGGTGTCGTTTTATTTTAGGACAGCTAAAATAAAACTACTCCTTGGCTCTAATGCGCCTGAACGGACTATATAAGTTGTTTTTATACTTTAAAAATAAAGGGTGATATATTCTGATAATATCACAATTGTTTAAACCAAAAATATATCTACACTCTGTACTTTAGACATGAGGGGGTCGTTCTATTATGGGTGTCGTTTTATTTTAGGACAGCTAAAATAAAACGACTCCTTGGCTCTAATGCGACTATATAAGTTGTTTTTATACTTTAAACATAAAGAGTGATATATTCTGATAATATAACAATTGTTTAAACCAAAAGTATATCTACACTCTGTACTTTAGACATGAGGGGGTCGTTCTATTATGGGTGTCGTTTTATTTTAGGACAGCTAAAATAAAACGACTCCTTGGCTCTAATGCGCCTGAACGGACTATATAAGTTGTTTTTATACTTTATACATAAAGGGTGATCTATTCTGATAATATAACAATTGTTTAAACCAAAAATATATCTACACTCTGTACTTTAGACATGAGGGGGTCGTTCTATTATGGGTGTCGTTTTATTTTAGGGCAGCTAAAATAAAACGACTCCTTGGCTCTAATGCGCCTGAACGGACTATATAAGTTGTTTTTATACTTTAAACCTAAAGGGTGATTTATTCTGATAATATAACAATTGTTTAAACCAAAAGTATATCTACACTCTGTACTTTAGACATGAGGGGGTCGTTCTATTATGGGTGTCGTTTTATTTTAGGACAGCTAAAATAAAACGACTCCTTGGCTCTAATGCGCCTGAACGGTCTATATAAGTTGTTTTTATACTTTATACATAAAGGGTGATTTATTCTGGTAATATAACAATTGTTTAAACCAATAATATATCTACACTCTATACTTTAGACATGAGAGGGTTGTTCTATTATGGGTGTCGTTTTATTTTAGGACAGCTAAAATAAAACGACTCCTTGGCTCTAATGCGACTATATAAGTTGTTTTTATACTTTAAACATAGAGAGTGATCTATTCTGATAATATAACAATTGTTTAAACCAAAAATATATCTACACTCTGTACTTTAGACATGAGGGGTCGTTCTATTATGAGTGTCGTTTTATTTTAGGACAGCTAAAATAAAACGACTCCTTGGCTCTAATGCGCCTGAACGGACTATATAAGTTGTTTTTATACTTTAAACCTAAAGGGTGATCTATTCTGATAATATAACAATTGTTTAACCCAAAAGTATATCTACTCTCTGTACTTTAGACATGAGGGGGTCGTTCTATTATGGGTGTCGTTTTATTTTAGGACAGGTAAAATAAAACGACTCCTTGGCTCTAATGCGCCTGAACGGACTATATAAGTTGTTTTTATACTTTATACATAAAGGGTGATCTATTCTGATAATATAACAATTGTTTAAACCAAAAATATATCTACACTCTGTACTTTAGACATGAGGGGGTCGTTCTATTATGGGTGTCGTTTTATGTTAGGACAGCTAAAATAAAACGACTCCTTGGCTCTAATGCGCCTGAACGGACTATATAAGTTGTTTTTATACTTTAAACCTAAAGGGTGATTTATTCTGATAATATAACAATTGTTTAAACCAAAAGTATATCTACACTCTGTACTTTAGACATGAGGGGGTCGTTCTATTATGGGTGTTGTTTTATTTTAGGACAGCTAAAATAAAACGACTCCTTGGCTCTAATGCGCCTGAACGGTCTATATAAGTTGTTTTTATACTTTATTCATAAAGGGTGATTTATTCTGGTAATATAACAATTGTTTAAACCAATAATATATCTACACTCTATACTTTAGACATGAGAGGGTTGTTCTATTATGGGTGTCGTTTTATTTTAGGACAGCTAAAATAAAACGACTCCTTGGCTCTAATGCGACTATATAAGTTGTTTTTATACTTTAAACATAAAGAGTGATCTATTCTGATAATATAACAATTGTTTAAACCAAAAATATATCTACACTCTGTACTTTAGACATGAGGGGTCGTTCTATTATGGGTGTCGTTTTATTTTAGGACAGCTAAAATAAAACGACTCCTTGGCTCTAATGCGCCTGAACGGACTATATAAGTTGTTTTTATACTTTAAACCTAAAGGGTGATCTATTCTGATAATATAACAATTGTTTAACCCAAAAGTATATCTACAATCTGTACTTTAGACATGAGGGGGTCGTTCTATTATGGGTGTCGTTTTATTTTAGGACAGGTAAAATAAAACGACTCCTTGGCTCTAATGCGCCTGAACGGACTATATAAGTTGTTTTATACTTTAAACATAAAGGGTGATCTATTCTGATAATATAACAATTGTTTAAACCAAAAATATATCCACACTCTATACTTTAGACATGAGGGGGTCGTTCTATAATGGGTGTCGTTTTATTTTAGGACCTGTAAAATAAAACGACTCCTTGGCTCTAATGCGCCTGAACGGACTTTATAAGTTGTTTTATACTTTAAACATA
The DNA here is from genome assembly GCA_035610835.1 of Ophiura sarsii. Taxonomy (NCBI): domain Eukaryota; kingdom Metazoa; phylum Echinodermata; class Ophiuroidea; order Amphilepidida; family Ophiuridae; genus Ophiura; species Ophiura sarsii. Next base: position 55,198,498 of record CM069443.1, on the reverse strand, counting down.
AAGGGTGATCTATTCTGATACTATAACAATTGTTTAAACCAAAAATATATCTACACTCTATACTTTAGACATGAGGGGGTCGTTCTATTATGGGTGTCGTTTTATTTTAGGACAGCTAAAATAAAACGACTCCTTGGCTCTAATGCGCCTGAATGGACTATATTAGTTGTTTTTATACTTTAAACATAAAGGGTGATCTATTCTGATAATATAACAATTGTTTAAACCAAAAATATATCTACACTCTGTAGTTTAGACATGAGGGGGTCGTTCTATTATGGGTGTCGTTTTATTTTAGAACAGCTAAAATAAAACGACTCCTTGGCTCTAATGCGCCTGAACGGACTATATAAGTTGTTTTTATACTTTAAACCTAAAGGGTGATCTATTCTGATAATATAACAATTGTTTAAACCAAAAGTATATCTACACTCTGTACTTTAGACATGAGGGGGTCGTTCTATTATGGGTGTCGTTTTATTTTAGGACAGCTAAAATAAAACGACTCCTTGGCTCTAATGCGACTATATAAGTTGTTTTTATACTTTAAACATAAAGAGTGATATATTCTGATAATATCACAATTGTTTAAACCAAAAATATATCTACACTCTGTACTTTAGACATGAGGGGGTCGTTCTATTATGGGTGTCGTTTTATTTTAGGACAGGTAAAATAAAACGACTCCTTGGCTCTAATGCGCCTGAACGGACTATATAAGTTGTTTTTATACTTTAAACATAAAGGGTGATCTATTCTGATAATATAACAATTGTTTAAACCAAAAATATATCTACACTCTGTACTTTAGACATGAGGGGGTCGTTCTATTATGGGCGTCATTTTATTTTAGGACAGCTAAAATAAAACGACTCCTTGGCTCTAATGCGCCTGAACGGACTATATAAGTTGTGTTTATACTTTATACATAAAGGGTGATCTATTCTGGTAATATAACAATTGTTTAAACCAATAATATATCTACACTCTATACTTTAGACATGAGAGGGTCGTTCTATTATGGGTGTCGTTTTATTTTAGGACAGCTAAAATAAAACGACTCATTGGCTCTAATGCGACTATATAAGTTGTTTTTATACTTTAAACATAAAGAGTGATCTATTCTGATAATATAACAATTGTTTAAACCAAAAATATATCTACACTCTGTACTTTAGACATGAGGGGGTCGTTCTATTATGGGTGTCGTTTTATTTTAGGACAGCTAAAATAAAACGACTCCTTGGCTCTAATGCGACTATATAAGTTGTTTTTATACTTTAAACATAAAGAGTGATCTATTCTGATAATATAACAATTGTTTAAACCAATAATATATCTACACTCTATACTTTAGACATGAGAGGGTCGTTCTATTATGGGTGTCGTTTTATTTTAGGACAGCTAAAATAAAACGACTCCTTGGCTCTAATGCGACTATATAAGTTGTTTTTATACTTTAAACATAAAGAGTGATATATTCTGATAATATCACAATTGTTTAAACCAAAAATATATCTACACTCTGTACTTTAGACATGAGGGGTCGTTCTATTATGGGTGTCGTTTTATTTTAGGACAGCTAAAATAAAACGACTCCTTGGCTCTAATGCGCCTGAACGGACTATATAAGTTGTTTTTATACTTTAAACCTAAAAGGGTGATCTATTCTGATAATATAACAATTGTTTAAACCAAAAGTATATCTACACTCTGTACTTTAGACATGAGGGGGTCGTTCTATTATGGGTGTCGTTTTATTTTAGGACAGCTAAAATAAAACGACTCCTTGGCTCTAATGCGACTATATAAGTTGTTTTTATACTTTAAACATAAAGAGTGATATATTCTGATAATATCACAATTGTTTAAACCAAAAATATATCTACACTCTGTACTTTAGACATGAGGGGGTCGTTCTATTATGGGTGTCGTTTTATTTTAGGACAGGTAAAATAAAACGACTCCTTGGCTCTAATGCGCCTGAACGGACTATATAAGTTGTTTTTATACTTTAAACATAAAGGGTGATCTATTCTGATAATATAACAATTGTTTAAACCAAAAATATATCTACACTCTGTACTTTAGACATGAGGGGGTCGTTCTATTATGGGCGTCATTTTATTTTAGGACAGCTAAAATAAAACGACTCCTTGGCTCTAATGCGCCTGAACGGACTATATAAGTTGTGTTTATACTTTATACATAAAGGGTGATCTATTCTGGTAATATAACAATTGTTTAAACCAATAATATATCTACACTCTATACTTTAGACATGAGAGGGTCGTTCTATTATGGGTGTCGTTTTATTTTAGGACAGCTAAAATAAAACGACTCCTTGGCTCTAATGCGACTATATAAGTTGTTTTTATACTTTAAACATAAAGAGTGATCTATTCTGATAATATAACAATTGTTTAAACCAAAAATATATCTACACTCTGTACTTTAGACATGAGGGGGTCGTTCTATTATGGGTGTCGTTTTATTTTAGGACAGCTAAAATAAAACGACTCCTTGGCTCTAATGCGACTATATAAGTTGTTTTTATACTTTAAACATAAAGAGTGATCTATTCTGATAATATAACAATTGTTTAAACCAATAATATATCTACACTCTATACTTTAGACATGAGAGGGTCGTTCTATTATGGGTGTCGTTTTATTTTAGGACAGCTAAAATAAAACGACTCCTTGGCTCTAATGCGACTATATAAGTTGTTTTGATACTTTAAACATAAAAAGTGATATATTCTGATAATATCACAATTGTTTAAACCAAAAATATATCTACACTCTGTACTTTAGACATGAGGGGTCGTTCTATTATGGGTGTCGTTTTATTTTAGGACAGCTAAAATAAAACGACTCCTTGGCTCTAATGCGCCTGAACGGACTATATAAGTTGTTTTTATACTTTAAACCTAAAAGGGTGATCTATTCTGATAATATAACAATTGTTTAAACCAAAAGTATATCTACACTCTGTACTTTAGACATGAGGGGGTCGTTCTATTATGGGTGTCGTTTTATTTTAGGACAGCTTTAGGACAGCTAAAATAAAACGACTCCTTGGCTCTAATGCGCCTGAACGGTCTATATAAGTTGTTTTTATACTTTATACATAAAGGGTGATCTATTCTGGTAATATAACAATTTTTTAAATCAATAATATATATACACTCTATACTTTAGACATGAGAGGGTTGTTCTATTATGGGTGTCGTTTTTATTTTAGGACAGCTAAAATAAAACGACTCCTTGGCTCTAATGCGACTATATAAGTTGTTTTTATACTTTAAACATAAAGAGTGATCTATTCTGATAATATAACAATTGTTTAAACCAAAAATATATCTACACTCTGTACTTTAGACATGAGGGGGTCGTTCTATTATGGGTGTCGTTTTATTTTAGGACAGCTATAATAAAACGACTCCTTGGCTCTAATGCGCCTGAACGGACTATATAAGTTGTTTTTATACTTTAAACCTAAAGGGTGATCTATTCTGATAATATAACAATTGTTTAAACCAAAAGTATATCTACACTCTGTACTTTAGACATGAGGGGGTCGTTCTATTATGGGTGTCGTTTTATTTTAGGACAGCTAAATTAAAACGACTCCTTGGCTCTAATGCGCCTGAACGGACTATATAAGTTGTTTTTATACTTTAAAAATAAAGGGTGATATATTCTGATAATATCACAATTGTTTAAACCAAAAATATATCTACACTCTGTACTTTAGACATGAGGGGGTCGTTCTATTATGGGTGTCGTTTTATTTTAGGACAGCTAAAATAAAACGACTCCTTGGCTCTAATGCGCCTGAACGGTCTATATAAGTTGTTTTTATACTTTATACATACAGGGTGATCTATTCTGGTAATATAACAATTGCTTAAACCAAATATATATCTACACTCTGTACTTTAGACATGAGGGGGTCGTTCTATTATGGGTGTCGTTTTATTTTAGGACAGGTAAAATAAAACGACTCCTTGGCTCTAATGCGCCTGAACGGACTATATAAGTTGTTTTTATACTTTAAACATAAAGGGTGATCTATTCTGATAATATAACAATTGTTTAAACCAAAAATATATCCACACTCTATACTTTAGACATGAGGGGGTCGTTCTATAATGGGTGTCGTTTTATTTTAGGACTGGTAAAATAAAACGACTCCTCGGCTCTAATGCGCCTGAACGGACTTTATAAGTTGTTTTTATACTTTAAACATAAAGGGTGATCTATTCTGATAATATAACAATTGTTTAAACCAAAAATATATCTACACTCTATACTTTAGACATGAGGGGGTCGTTCTATTATGGGTGTCGTTTTATTTTAGGACAGCTAAAATAAAACGACTCCTTGGCTCTAATGCGCCTGAACGGACTATATAAGTTGTTTTTATACTTTAAACATAAAGGGTGATCTATTCTGATAATATAACAATTGTTTAAACCAAATATATATCTACACTCTATACTTGATACATGAGAGGATCGTTCTATTATGGGTGTCGTTTTATTTTAGGACAGGTAAAATAAAACTACTCCTTGGCTCTAATGCGCCTGAACGGACTATATAAGTTGTTTTTTACTTTAAACATAAAGGGTGATCTATTCTGATAATATAACAATTGTTTAAACCAAAAATATATCTACACTCTGTACTTTAGACATGAGGGGGTCGTTCTATTATGGGTGCCGTTTTATTTTAGGACAGCTAAAATAAAACGACTCCTTGGCTCTAATGCGCCTGAACGGACTATATAAGTTGTTTTTATACTTTAAACCTAAAGGGTGATCTATTCTGATAATATAACAATTGTTTAAACCAAAAGTATATCTACACTCTGTACTTTAGACATGAGGGGGTCGTTCTATTATGGGTGTCGTTTTATTTAGGACAGCTAAAATAAAACGACTCCTTGGCTCCAATGCGCCTGAACGGACTATATAAGTTGTTTTTATACTTTAAAAATAAAGGTAATTATAATGAAAAGCTGAATGCAAACTGCTTATCCACAAAAATAGCCTGTGAAAGTAAATATAATAATTATAAGAGGGCCTGACGTTTCGATCCTAACAGAATCTTTATCGAAGGCAATACTTATTGCCTTCGATAAAGATTCTGTTAGGATCGAAACGTCAGGCCCTCTTATAATTATTATATTAAAAATAAAGGGTGATATATTCTGATAATATCACAATTGTTTAAACCAAAAATATATCTACACTCTGTACTTTAGACATGAGGGGGTCGTTCTATTATGGGTGTCGTTTTATTTTAGGACAGCTAAAATAAAACGACTCCTTGGCTCTAATGCGCCTGAACGGACTATATAAGTTGTTTTTATACTTTATACATAAAGGGTGATCTATTCTGGTAATATAACAATTGCTTAAACCAAATATATATCTACACTCTGTACTTTAGACATGAGGGGGTCGTTCTATTATGGGTGTCGTTTTATTTTAGGACAGGTAAAATAAAACGACTCCTTGGCTCTAATGCGCCTGAACGGACTATATAAGTTGTTTTTATACTTTAAACATAAAGGGTGATCTATTCTGATAATATAACAATTGTTTAAACCAAAAATATATCCACACTCTATACTTTAGACATGAGGGGTCGTTCTAATAATGGGTGTCGTTTTATTTTAGGACCGGTAAAATAAAACGACTCCTTGGCTCTAATGCGCCTGAACGGACTTTATAAGTTGTTTTTATACTTTAAAACATAAAGGGTGATCTATTCTGATAATATCACAATTGTTTAAACCAAAAATATATCTACACTCTATACTTTAGACATGAGGGGGTCGTTCTATTATGGGTGTCGTTTTATTTTAGGACAGCTAAAATAAAACGACTCCTTGGCTCTAATGCGCCTGAACGGACTATATAAGTTGTTTTTATACTTTAAACATAAAGGGTGATCTATTCTGATAATATAACAATTATTTAAACCAAAAATATATCTACACTCTGTACTTTAGACATGAGGGGGTCGTTCTATTATGGGTGTCGTTTTATTTTAGGACAGCTAAAATAAAACGACTCCTTGGCTCTAATGCGCCTGAACGGACTATATAAGTTGTTTTTTTATACTTTATACATAAAGGGTGATCTATTCTGGTAATATAACAATTGTTTAAACCAAAAATATATCTACACTCTGTACTTTAGACATGAGGGGGTCGTTCTATTATGGGTGTCGTTTTATTTTAGGACAGCTAAAATAAAACGACTCCTTGGCTCGAATAATGCGCCTGAACGGATTATATAAGTTGTTTTTATACTTTAAACATAAAGGGTGATCTATTCTGATAATATAACAATTGTTTAAACCAAAAATATATCTACACTACTTTAGACATGTGAGGGTCATTCATGGGTGTCGTTTTATTTTAGGACAGCTAAAATAAAACGACTCCTTTGCTCTGATGCGAAAAACCAAAAACATATCTACACTCTCTACAATATACTGGGCTTCCTAGTCAGATTCAATTGCGCAACACTTTTTCATAATTAATTTCTGCTGTAATTAGACTTTGCGATTTTTTATTTTTTTTTCAATACAAAAAATATAATAAAAATAATTATATAATCCCTACATTCTTTGTCCCTACATGTACCGGGATTTTCATCAGTAAAGGCAACGAATTCCGAAGGGGTGTTCACTTGTGAACTATACTGTAAAGGCGTTAAGACGGGTCCGGGAAAACGAACCCCGGGGAACGAATCAAGGAATAGGCCTACCATAGAATACTAGATTATTATATTAGAAACGAAAACCACTCAGAAAATGACAACTTCTAGCTTTTACACTTGTTTTATCCACTAGTTGCTACATTCATCCATACATACACCACACATGCTTGCAACCGACTGTATGGCTATGCACGTAGTCACTGTGTGGCAATCGGGATAGCTGCCTAGACCATTTTCTTTCGGTTATATTTCGCGCATGCGTATAACTCCAAAGGTGTCGTTTTATTTTAGGAGTCGTTATATTTTAGAACACCGCCTTTGATGGTCTGTCTCTGGTGCTGGTGCTTTCTGTGGATCTGTGCTGGCTGGGGCCGTCTTTGGTGATCTGTCTCTGTGCCGTCTTTGGTAATATATCTCTGGTGTAGTCTTTGGTGATCTCTGGTGTCGTCTTTGGTAATCAGTCTGGTGCTGTCTTTGGTGATAGCTGTCTCTGGTGTCGTCTTGGTAATCTGTCTGAGTGAGTGGCGCCGGGTGATCTGTCTCTGGTCAGTGTATCTTTGGTGATCTGTGTCTGGTGCTGTCTTGGTGATTTGTCTCTGACTTCATCTGTGGTGATCTGTCTCTGGTGCCGCCTTGGTGATCTGTCTCTGGTGTGGTGTCGTCTTTGGTGATCTGTCTCTGGTGTCGTCTTTGGTGATCTGTCTCTGGTGCCGTTTTTGGTGATCTGTCTCTGGTGTCATCTTTGGTGATCAGTCTCTGGTGCCGTCTTTGGTGATTATCTCTGGTTTCGTGTTTGGTGATCTGTCTCTGGTGTATCTTGGTGCCGGGTGATCTGTGTCTGGTGTATCTTTAGTGATCTGTCTCTGGTGTGGTCTTTGGTGATCTGTCTCTGATGTCGTCTTTGGTGATCGGTCTCTGGTGTCATCTTTGGTGATCAGTCTCTGGTGCCGTCTTTGGCGAGTGTCTCTGGTGTCGTCTTTGGTGATATGCCTCTGGTGTATCTTGGTGCCGGGTGATCAAGTGTTTGGTGTATATTTGGTGATCTGTCTCTGGTGCGGTCATTGGTGATCTGTCTGTCTCTCTGGTGCTGTCTTTGATGGTGATCTGTCATTGTCCCAAAGGGGTTATAATAATTATATATCGCCAAAAGGAGGAGAGATCTATCTTGAACCCGTATCATGCCCTATATTCTATACAGGCGTGCTATCTGGGTGTGGTGATGTTGTTGTTGTCCTTACTAGCGACCCTTGGTACACTAATTGGATTCTTTGTTGATCCTTATGGTTGACATGTTTTAGCGATCCTTTGGTGACATCTTTGTTGGTGACTTTTTTCCTGTGATCACTTTGTGATCTATCTTGTACCCTTATCTCAGTGGATATTTCTGGTGCCCCTTCACCCTTTTGGGGCCACCTTTGGTGATTATATTCTAATGGTGCTTTTGTTGTATACATGCCCTACATGACGATCCCTCTGATGCCATATTTGGTGATCTTTATTATGACAATTTGGGTTATATGAATATTTTGGTGCCCTATTTGGTGATCTTTCCTTTGATGACCCCTCTGATGCCTCCTCTATACAGGGTGTCCCAGCAAACCTGCAACTTATTTTGAAGGAGCTCTTTTTACTTGTACACGATCGTGTTTGCACATTCTGAAAACTTTAACATTTCACCTTTTTATTTATGACATAAAATCCAAGATGTCTCAATCGGTTTTCCAATTATGCATGGTCAACGAGAGGTATGACAAAAACACATTCAACCGATTAACAACGCTCCATTCACCCCTTAATGATTTGTAATAAATAATATTTTTTATGTGTAGTATTGAACAATAAATATGTAGGCTATTAATAAACAATATTGTTGGTATTACATATTCTCAAATTTAAGATAACAATGCATAAGTTTATTATTTAACCAAAAGAAACTGAATGGATTGATAACCACAATTTGTTACGATATGAACAAGCGCTTTTATATTTTTATAAAATTTCACTTTGGAAAATTTGGAAAAAGAAAATACTGGATATTGCAACTTCACCATTTATATTAACAGGATTCGGATGACCAGACATTTTACGGTTCATATATATTTTATCATAAGGCTGCGTAGCAATGTAGTGGTATTAATTTTCACGGTCAAATCGGTTGAACTGATTGGCGATATATCCCCTATCACACGTGATTTGAAAACTAATTTGACAAAGTTGCTTATTTATTCTCGATTAAATTTGGGAGATTTTAAGGCTTCTATAAATTCTTCTGGGGTGGAGGTCCCATAAATGTCCCATAGGCCTACATGTCACTTATTGTCGTCATTTTTCATGACACCCCTACACGAAAGCGTTTATTCCCCCTACTCAGATGTAGATATTTATGACCCCCGCCCCTAACACACAAACCCCCACACACAAACCTGTACTTATGCATATATAGATCTAAACAGTAAAATATAAATAGGGTGGACGGAATTTACAACGTTGAAACATGTAGAAAAATGCGCGCTCAAAAAACGTAATTTCTTAACTAACATTTTGTTTTCACGGCTCCTTTATTGCAATGGTATTAATTTCATGACCGACCCCTATATTTTCAGTGTAAACAACTATGACCCCGCCCCCTAAGAAAATGACAGCCCCCTAAACATGATTGAAATCCATGGTGAGAAAGGAGAAAGAAAGTGAAACTAAAAAGTCGTCAATATTTATTGCAAGTTTTAGTGTTGTGATGAAATGGACTGAACGGCCAGAACATTTGTCATCAAATACAATGTAGGTTGAACAGGTTTTCGATATACCGTACCTTTCTGTATGTGCATAATTTGAAAACAGATAAACCAGTTTTAATTATCATTTCACCACGTAAATGTGGAGATCCTAAAGTTTCCAGAATGTATAAGGTCATGCCGATGCGTTTTAATCTTGCGTCCCCCATAGGGTGGTGCTCCGGGGGGGGGGGGGGGGGGGGGGTACTCAGATTTGGTTTGGTCGGGGGTGTGCCGCTGGAGATTCAAAACCCTACCCATTTCTAAGGGTGATTTTGGAAAAATCGGTACCCATTTTTAGGGGTTTTGCTTCATTTTAGACCAATTTTCGCAAATTATCGGGAAAAAAGACCTAATTTTTGACAAATTTTCGCGAAAATAGACCCATGTCTAAGGATTTTTCAGTTGAAAAGCCTACCCGGCATGGCTAAGGATGTCTCATGAAAAAACGGCCCACTGGAGCGGCACGTCCCCGTATGCCTTACATACGTGAGTACCCCCCCCCCCCCCCCCCCCCCTCCCTCCCCGGGGTGGTGCTGTTACACTTTTTGGTTTCATGCTGTCAAAATCCTTTTTTTCTATTAATAATATTGTTCTGAACATTGTGAATCAAACCATTTTAGCACTTGGTCCTACTATAATTTCAATAGCATATTTGGATTCCTCATGCAATTTCCCTTCAGAAAATGTATATTTTTAACTTAGGGGGTATACAAGCCAATATAAATTTGTAAGGGTAAAAATCATGTCGCGAAAGCCAAAATCAGTGGTGTAACACGAAAGGAGGCGAGCTTCGAACGCGTGACCATCAACATGATTAAAATCAATGTTGGCTTAAGAGTCAAACTAGAGCTCTGTCAAAATAAGTTGCAGGTTTTCTGAGACACCCATAGCCCTCAGGTGTTCCTTCTTTCAAAGATCTCTATGGTGCCTTATTTTTGGTGAACATCCTGTTGCCCTCTGTTTTAATACCGTATGTCTCTTTTTGGTATTTGTTGTGCCTTCTTTATTGATCTTTCCTGCACCTTATTTGATCATTCCTTTGGGGCTCTTTTCTGCACCCTCTTTACAGGGGATCCTCAGATAAATCCAATCTATAAGATCTTCATTATATGTGCCCTCTTTTTGATGACCCGTTTGGTACCTTTAGAGCTCAACTCAATCCAGCTCTCTGTTGGGCGATCTTACTGGAGCTCTCTTTGGTGATATTTCTGGAGCTCTCTTTGGCGATCTTTCTGGACCTCCCTTGTGTGATCCTCCTGGAGCTCTCTCTTTGGTGATCTTTCTGGAGCTCTCTTAGGTGATCTTTCTGGAGCTCTCTTAGGGGATCTTTCTGAAGCTCTGTTGGGCGATCTTTCTTGAGCTCTCTCAAGTGATATTTCTGAAGCTCTGTTGGGCGATCTTCCTGGAGCTCCCTTATGTGATCTACTTGGAGCTCTTCTTCGGTGATCTTTCTGGAGCTCTCTTTGGTGATCTTTCTGGAGCTCTCTTAGGTGATCTTTCTGGAGCTCTGTTGGGCGATCTTTCTTGAGCTCTCTAAAGTGATCTTTCTAAAGCTCTGTTGGGCGATCTTTCTGGAGCTCTCTCAAGTGATATTTCTGAAGCTCTGTTGGGCGATCTTCATGGAGCTCCCTTATGTGATCTACTTGGAGCTCTTCTTCGGTGATCTTTCTGGAGCTCTCTTTAGTGATCTTTCTGGAGCTCTCTTTGATGATCTTTCTGGAGCTCTCTTTGGCGATCTTTCTGGAGCTCTGTTGGGCAATTTTTCTGGAGCCCTCTTAGGTGATCTTTCTGAAGCTCTGTTGGGCGATCTTTCTGGAGCTCTTAGGTGATCTTTCTGAAGCTCTGTTGGGCGATCTTTCTGGAGCTCTCTTAGGTGATCTTTCTGAAGCTCTGTTGGGCGATCTCTCTGGAGCTCTCTTAAGTGATCTTTCTGAAGCTCTGTTGGCGATCTCTCTGGAGCTCTCTTATGTGGTCTTTCTGAAGCCGCCGTTGGTAATCTTTCTGGAGCTATCTTAGGTGATCTTTTTGGAGCTGTCTTTGGTGATCTTTCTGAAGCTGTCTTCGGTGCTATTTCTGGAGCTCTTTTTGGTGATCTTTCTGGAGCTATCTTTGGTGATCTTTCTGGAGCTATCGTTGGTCATCTTTCTGATGCTCTCTTTGGTGATCTTTCTGGAGCTCGCTTTGGTGATCTTTCTGGAGCTCTCTTTGGTGATCTTTCTGGAGCTATCTTTGGTGATCTTTCTGGAGTTCTCTTTGGTTTTCTTTCTGTACCTCTCTTGAGTGATCTTCTTGGAGCTCTCTTTGGTGATCTTTCTGAAACTCTGTTGTGCGTTCTTTCTGGAGCTCTCTTTTGTGGTTTTTGTTGTTGATGTCTTTGGAAATCTCTACTGTACTCTCTTTGGTGTTTTTCTAGTAACACACCTTATATAACTGTTCCTCCTTTGGTGGTATCTTCCGTTACCCTCTTTGATAATCCTTTTGGTACACTCTTTAGTATCCAGTGACGGCACCAACATCAACAATATTTGGGGGCAAGAAAAAATGTGGGTTGGGCCAAGAAAAAAATGTGGGGTACATTCGCACGTACAGCATCCAAAGATTTTGGGTTTTAATGTCAAAATTAGCGTAATTTAATTTGCATGTAATTCTGACATTCAAGGTCAACATTTTAGATTGTTTGGGGAAATGGAGGGGGCGGGGGCATGAGCTGACTGGGGGAGGCAAGGGATCTGCCTAAATGCTCTTTTCACCAAACTCGGATATTTGTTAGCAAATGGATCATTGTTGTTATTTAGTTAAAAGATGCCATCATTGGTGCGTTATCTCTCTCATTGTTTAAGGCGAAAATAATAAATTCTGAAAACTGACAACAAAAGTTGTTGTTTTTTGCTTTTACTGTACAAATGGATGCTGCTCCTAATTTTCTAAATATTCCAGAAAAAAGGGGGTGGGGGGGGGGGCGGTGGTCATCAGAATTTAGCTTTCAGGAAATACCCTAACATATTTTGAAAACTATTTTTTTACTCTTCCCTTGTGTGATCCTCCTGGAGCTCTCTTTGGTGATCTTTCTGGAGCTCTCTTCGGTGACGTTTTTCTGAAGCTCTGTTGGGCGATCTTTCTTGAGCTCTCTTAGGTGATCTTTCTGTTGGGCGACCTTTCTGGAGTGAGTGGAGCTCTGTTAGGCGATCTTTCTGGAGCTCTCTTAGTTGATCTTTCTGGAGCTCTCTTTGGTGATATTCCTGGACCTCCCTAGTGGGTCCTGGAGCCCTCTCTGGTAATCTTTCTGGAGCTCTCTTTGGTGATCTTTCTGGAACCGTTTTTGGTGATCTTTCTGGAGCTCTCTTTGGCGATTTTTCTGGAGCTCTGTTGGGCGATTTTTCTCGAGCTCTCTTAGGTGATCTTTCTGATTCTGTTGGGCGATCTTTCCCTTTCTGGAGCTCTCCTAGGTGATCTTTCTGAAGCTCTGTTGGGCGATCTTTCTGGAGCTCTCCTAGGTAATTATTCTAAAGCTCTGTTGGGCGGTCTCTCTGGAGCTCTCTTAGGTGATCTTTCTGAAGCTCTGTTGGGCGATCTTCCCGGAGCTCCCTTGTGTGATCTTCTTGGAGCTCTCTATGGTGATCTTTTTGGAGCTGTCTTTGGTGATCTTTCTGGAGCTGTCTTTGGTGATCTTTCTGGAGCTCTTTTGGTGATCTTTCTGGAGCTATCTTTGGTGATATTTCTTGAGCTGTCTTTGGTGATCTTTCTGTTGGGCGACCTTTCTGGAGCTCTGTTACGTGATCTTTCTGAAGCTCTGTTGGGCGATCTTTCTGGAGCTCTCTTTGGTGATATTCCTGGACCTCCCTAGTGTGTCCTGGAGCTCTCTCTGGTGATCTTTCTGGAGTTCTCTTTGGTGATCTTTCTGGAACTGTTTTTGGTAATCTTTCTGGAGCTCTCTTTGGCGATTTTTCTGGAGCTCTGTTGGGCGATTTTTCTGGAGCTCTCTTAGGTGATCTTTCTGAAGCTCTGTTGGGCGATCTTTCTGGAGCTCTCTTAGGTGATCATTCTAAAGCTCTGTTGGGCGATCTTTCTGAAGTTCTCTTAGGTGATCTCTCTGAAGCTCTGTTGGGCGGTCTCTCTGGAGCTCTCTTTAATTTTCAATTTTGTTGTCATCTTTGTATACATTTCTATGTGCAATTTGATGTTTTTACCATTGTATTAACCATGTAATTCAGCTTTTAGCTGCGATTTGGTGACAATAAACTATAAACTATAAACTAAACTATAAACTAAACTTAGGTGATCTTTCTGAAGCTCTGTTGGGCGATCTTCCCGGAGTTCCCTTGTGTGATCTTCTTGGAGCTCTCTATGGTGATCTTTTTGGAGCTATCTTTGGTGATCTTTCTGGAGCTCTCTTTGGTGATCTTTCTTGAGCTCTTTTGGTGATCTTTCTGAAGCACTGTTGGGCGTTCTTTCTGGAGCTCTCTTTGGTGATCTTTATTTTGACACCTTTGGAAATCTCTAATGTACTCTCTTTAGAGATTTTCTAGTAACACACCTTTTATAACTGTTCTTCCTTGGTGGTATCTTCTGTTACCCTCTTTGATAACCTTTTTGGTACACTCTTTAGTATCTTTAGCAAGTGGCGACACCAACATCAATATTTGGGGGCAAGAAAAATTGTGGGGTAGGGCAAGAAAAACATTAGGGGTTACCTTAGCACGTACAGCATCCAAAGATTTTGGGTTTTAATGTCAAACTTAGCTTAATTTGATTTGCATTTTTTTAATGTAATTCTGACATTCAAGGTCAATATTTTAGATTGTTTGGGGGGGGGGGGGGGGATGGAGGGGGTGGGGGCATGAGCTGACTGGGGGAGAGGTAAGGGATCTGGCTAAATGCTCTTTTCACCAAACTCTGATATTATATTATCCAGGATGATGTTGGTGTCAGCAAATGGATCATTATTGTTATTTATTTAACAGATGCCATCATTGAGTTTTAGTGCGTTATTTCTCTTTTTGTTTACTTACTTACTTAATTCGGGTCGTGTCCCCGATCTACGATGTTTCTCCACACTCTTCTGTCGTTCATTGCTGTCTTTATGTTACTTTTTTTTTGTTTAAGGTGAAGAATTTATATTTTTTTTGCGTTTACTGTACAAATGGATGCTGCCCCTAATTTTCTAAAAAATCCAGAAAAAGTTTTTTTTTTCTTCAGAATTTTTCTTTCTGGAAATACACTAAAATATTTATTTTGAAAACTATTTCTTTACTCTTCCAAACTGTTTAAAAACATGAATGAACTATTTTAAAGTTAGTGAATGTGATTTATAAAAAAGAAGGGAACAATATCCAACCGCCTGACCCCGGGGGGGGGGGGGGGGGGGGGGGGGCACTCAACTTTTTTTTTGGTAGGGGTGTGCCGCCCAGGGTCTCAAAAAGGGGGGCTAAAGAACTGAACTGAGTGGATTTTATGACGAAAAATAGGGTCTTAGGAACTGATTTTTTTCCAAAAAATAGGTCTTGAGAACTGGCCTATAGTTCAATTTTCGATTTATTTTGGTTTAAGAACGCAAAAATTGGGGCTTTGGAACACAAAATTGGTGCTTTGGAACGCAAAATTTCGCGATTTTTGAATTTTCAATAAAAATGGGGTCTTAAGAACTGATGCAGGCTCAAAAGGGGGGTCATAAGAACTAGCAGCAGAGGGTGAAAAAGGGGGTCTTCAGCGCGGCACATACCTATACCCTTTTCAAATGTCAGTGCCCCCCCCCCCCCGGGCGCCCGACCCTACTCTTTGGAGGGCATCTATGGACAATCAAAAATAATTTCTTTCTTGGCATAATGGATTTACAATTCACATAATATTCCTGTGAATCAATATGCCAATCAAGTGACCATAACAGATTTGAGTGAATTTTCTCTTTGTCAGTATTTAGGCTATGCTTTAAAAAAGCTTCGAAAAAAGGCAAAATGCGATTTATATATATATTTTTATATACAGTAGGCCTATATTTTTTTTTAATTTCTAAAACATGTTTATTCCAGAATGGAAATTAATGATGAATGATCAGTAAAATATTTTCCAATTTTTGCGGCAATTTAATTTCACTAATTTGTATCTTCCTATATACAGTCATCACAATAAGTAACTGACCAGGTAATAAATGTGCTGATAACTCTAAAAGTATAACTCCTACATAAACATATTAAATTATAAACATGTTGAGAAATTGTTCTTCTTGAATTTGAGACATTACACGCTAAGAATGGCTGATTATTAAGGCAGTTACGATCCCAAATGTACTGTCAAGTCTGATTTTCATTTTCACATTTTCATTTTCAACACGTTTGGGATCGTAACTTCCTCATTAATCAACCATTCTTAGCGTGTAATATCTCAAATTCAAGAAGAGAAATTTGTCAACAACTTTATAATTAAATATGCTTATGTAGGAGTTATATTTTTAGAGTTATTAGCATGTTTATTACCTGGTCAGTTACTTATTTTGATGACTGTATATAACCATTAGGCTATATTAAAAAATCTTTTGTCTCAAAGCTCCCGCGCGCGTTAGTTAATTGATGCGCGTTAGAAGAAGAAGAAAAAAAGAAAAAAATCCCAAAGTTTCATCAATTTGTCAGATTTTCATTGATCATAAGGTCACTTAAACAAGGATTTCAATATTTTATATTTATAAAAAAACTTTAAAAAAACCAGCATTCCTCATTAGGTTTTGAAAAACTGACGAGCTTTGAGACAAAATACTTTTATATAGCCTTATAAATAATATAATTGGTGGCAATTTAATTTGCCAAATTGGATCTCCTAGCGAAATTAAATTGCTAGCGAAACTAAGTTGTTTTACAGTATTTGAATACCTTGTGGTTGATTTAACATGGCAAACTGACAATAGTTTAAAAAATAAATTCTTGGAAATGGAAATGAAAATGTTTAAAACAATTAAAGGTAGATGTTCTGATTTGGCCTGATTTACAACGTGATGTTTTCTATTTTACATGGAAGGTCATCCTTAAAATTGTCGCATTCCAAAGTTTGAGTTGCATAACTCCAATTGTTCTTATTTTAGAAGCACAAGGTCGCATACATTTTGCCCATTGAGTAGCACACAAACTGGCTGGTGGTTAACCACCTTTGGCAGTAATTCACCACATTTTAGCCTATAATTTCTTAATGGAACATTTCTAGCCCCTAAGATTTTACAGACATAATGAGAAAAATATGGGGATTCTTCTGATATCAAAATATCTTGATTTAAAAAAAATTATAGCCCCAAAAAAGTGATCGGAACATATACCTTTAATGCAGTCGAAATGGCAACAAAAGAATGTATGCATATACTACAAGAAACAAAAATCTCTTAGTCTAATGATCTATGATTGAGCAAATAAAAAAGACCACAATGATATATTTGTGACATTTATAATCGCTATTTATTCACACTATTTGATAATAAATATCCACAGAGCAACAGTGTTAAGTCTTACTAGTCTATTCAAATTCATGATGGCATTAGAACTGAATCAGTGGTAAATCTGTTCATATCATAACTATTCATAAGGCTTTCATTATAGGAAACCATAACAAATAGACAGGCTTAATTACGGCCCAAAAAAAGAGGTCTGTCTCACATACATTTAGGAAAATAGCTATGCGATATGCGGGGTTTTAGAATAATAGCTATGCCGAATGCGGAAATTCTTGTTTTATTGTGTTTTGGCCCACCCCCCCCCCCCCCTTTTCGGAGGCAAATTGTTTACAATTCTTAAAAAACAACCCCAAATAGCCCTATATTGGGCTCATCGCCAAGGATTATGCGGCAAAAGTGACTCCACATGCATGTGAGACAGATCTTTTTTTCTTGGCCTAAACCAGTACTGGCCTAAACGAATACGCTATCAGATCACTTTTAAGGGGGCTGTGCACCTTCGTATAGCCTCCGTAAAACTGCCGTAACTTCTTCATTATTCATTTAATCTAGATAAAAGTATACATTATTTTGTAGGAAAGGGTTCAATGAATCCAACTATGATCATGAAATTGACCATTTTGGAGAAAATTATAAAAAACATGTTTTTTGACCCATTTTAGGTTTGGAAAAGATAACTCAAAATATATTTTGTTAAATTTTTTCATACTAGTTTTATTATATTCCTCATACAATTCCCTAGGAATCGTTTTGGTTTTTTTTGAAAATATTTACTATTTTTTTAATTAGAGACCAAAAAGTGCTCAAAAACGTGAAAAAAATGTTACCTCCAAAATCGTAAAAATCACAATTTTTGTTAAAAAATCATATTTTTGGGCACTTTTTGGTCTCTATTTTTGGGCACTTTTTGGTCTCTATTTTAAAAAATAATAAATATTTTCAACAAAAATAGTCTGGTCTAGGGTGTGCCGCTGGAGATTCAAAACCCCTACCCATTTCTAAGGGTGATTTTGGAAATATCGGTACCCATTTTTAGGGGTTTTGTTTCATTTTAGACCAAATTTTCGTTAAAATAGACCTAATTTTGGCAAATTTTCGCGACTTTTCAGGATTTTTCAGTTGAAAAGCCTACCCATGGCTAGGGATGTCTCATGAAAAAAAGACCCAGTGGAGCGGCACATCCTCGTATGCCTTACATACGTAAGTACCCCCCCCCCCCCCCCCCCCCCCCCGGGTTAAAAACATCACAATTTTTGTGTGTGTCTTTTTTCATCACATATGTACACCTCCCTGTGATTGAATCAGATACAACATGTTTGTCAATTGGTGCTCTTGGTCATTCCGACACAACACGTACTATGTGGAAGTCATTGATGCATGGAATTTTGACCATTTGTGCGTGCAGATGCCAAATAAAGTTCACATACAGGTCATTCTGTTGTTTTTCAATTATCTGGTGCCTACATACTCAAGGCTCAAGATAACAGGTTTTTTACCTGGAGCTACTTTTTTCCCAAAGTAGCGCCCGGATCATGGGATTTATTGAGAACCAGGAGCTGCTTTCAGTCTACCGGGAGCTAACTTTTTTATTAAATCGCATTGTCAAATCGAAATTCGATGTTTTGGGCAAGCTTCCTGATCGTCAACGGGCGCTGGTTTGGACAAAATATCAGCGCTCGGTTGTTTATTTTTCAGCATTACCGGGCGCTATGGCAGGAGGACCGAGGGGTAAAAATTGCCCAGCGCCCACTTATCTTGAGCCTTGTACATACTGCATTAAGGAATTGGAGATGTTTGATTGGGGCATATATGACATATATTTCCATGAGCTTATGAATACAAATTATTGTTTGGCAAGTTTTGACACATTCACTATGCACCTTTAGATATCCAGGGGCCGATTAGGATTTTTTCTCTCAAAATATATAATAAATATTAGCCCCCGAGTCAAACTTCCTGCCCTCACCCTCAAATAAATACCTAATTACCCCAGGAGGGGGTGGGGGGCACACTGTTAGCATGCATGATAAAAATACACAATAAGGGGTATGTCGCTTAGAAGCTCGCAATTGTCACCAATCTCCACAGGCAAGGAGAAAAATAACCATTCATGAACCGGGAGCTACTTTTTCAAAAGTAGCTCCCGGTCCTATACTTTACTGTGCAAAAACTGAAAAACGCCAGGAGCTAAATCTTGGCAACCGTTGGGTAAAAATCTCCCAGAGCCCGCTTATTTTTCTCCTTCTCCACAGGGTTTGGTTCAAGTAACAAAAATAATTCAAGCCCTAAATCAAGTGTTACCAATCCATGATTTACTAACTTGATTTAGGTACATACAAAGATCAAAAGGTGATCAAAAAATTACATTTTTGCCACTTTCTTGTCCCAATAGTTACCAAATCCACTATTACTGAAGATCAAAACAAATAATTGTCAATCCGAGCGCTAGTGTTCATCTAAATGTTTAATGCAGTCCAAAACTACAGGCGCACAACGCTGTTGCGGTCACGCAGATGTCGCATAGTACACAAAGGAATGATTTGAAATGATCGACAATTATTTGTTTTGATTATTGAAGGACGTAGCCTAGACCAAAAAGTTGTTTAAGAATTTGATATTTTGAAAAGTTGGGCTACTTTTTGCCACTTTTAGCCCTATATTTTACTAAATCTGCAATTTAGTAGCCCAATTGGGAGAACATTAGGCAATGGATTTTCTTCTTTTCATTTTAAAAAATCTGACAATATCAGATTTTGGTAATTCCACAGTTCATGATGAATAAAGCAAGATGGTATCAATGTGCAGCTTCCACAGTTCTGTCCATAGATGACTCATGATGTTGATTATATGTAGGTAAAATGCTTTCAACTTGTCTTCTGAGATGAAACTCTTTTAAAATAAATATTGGCCAAATTAATGAAGAGATCCCATGCTCAGGATTAGTGGCCAATTTGGAGGGAATACTACAGTCTATTCAAGTAACTCTTGGCTTCAAATGCTCACACATTTTTAAAGTTATCTTTACATTTTCCATGCGGCAGATGCCTGCAGACGACAATCCAAAATTCCACAAAATATTTCAAAATTGTACAAATTATAGAATTTCATTACCTAATTTGAAATTACCTTGGGAAATGCATTGAAATCAGTAACACACATGCCTAGAATTGGTTCAGTAATCATTGAGATAGACCCGGAAAAGTTTTTTGACAAATCTGTTTTGCATATGGTAAAACTAATAGCCGTGGGGAAAGTGTTAAACATTTCAAGTAAAAGGTTATACAAATTTGGAGGTCATTCAACCGGTTGGATTGAATAACCAGCTAATCCAAGACACCGGATCTCTCTATTCACACAAAAATATATACTTTTTTGACACCAACTTCTGACATATGTCCCGGCCCTTCACCAGGTTGCAATGAATAAGGAGGGTTGTGGGTCCCAACCCTGTTACAAACACATTTGCGTTCCCTTTACAAGGGCAGCTAATACAAATCATGGAATCGTTCAATGGCACAGTTCATCATCAGAGCAAACTAGTGCTTGAGCTACTCTGTCTGTCCCCCTTTTCGTGTTTGTGTTTATTATGTTTGTGTTTATGCTTCTCTTTCTTCTTTTTCTTCTTCTGCGATTTACTGGTGTCGCTTGACAGCGATTGCTTGGAGTCGTTTCTGTGCAGTCCTGGGCGATGCGATTCCGATGTGGTACCGCCATCACCTGTGGGGGAAAAAGAGTAGACAATCAAGTAGACAGTACAGACCATGTCATTATGTCATTCACAGAGCAAATGATCAAGATCAATTTTAAATTGTTAGAAAAGGTGTACTTTAGGTTCCAGATTCTGGACTGTAGGCCTACTAGTATCGTCTGATACTGGAACACCTAGTATCGTTAGATGGTACACTGTCAGTGTTCCAGTATCGTCTGATACTGGAACACCCAGTATCGTGCGATGGTACACTGTCAGTGTTCCAGTATCGTCTGATACTGGCACTTATAAAATGTTCCAGAATCGGGCGATACTGGAACACAATTATGTACCAATATCGTTCAATAATTGGATAAATCACTACAGGTAGCATGTGTACCAATATCGCACGATACTGGAACATAAAATCGTTCCAGTATCACACGATACTGGAACACAATTTGGTGTCATACCAAATAATCTAGTATGCCAAGTCGAAGTATCGAAAAAGGTTCAAAATCAAAACCGAAAACCGTGATTTCTGTAGTACCTCATCAAATTTCGGAACCAATGCCGTTTTCAACTTGATCTGTAATTTCCTAAATATCACATTTTTTCATCATTCTGCAACACCAACTTCTTTCAAACTTTACCATATATGATACACAACTTATTTTTTTCTTCTCTTTATAACTTATTTTAAAGTATGGATACTATTATTCATCAATAGTCACTGCAGAGTTTCGTAGAAAGTTTGACAGAAGAATCCATAATGGATTTTGCACTACCCGTCACATGGAAAATAAACCAGCGTATTGAACTGAACGGTATTATAAATATTGTGCACTGTTTTCCATCAGCCGCCGGAATAAACTGTATACTTCACATATTTAAATATTGAGCAGATTTTTTTTTTTACAAAGCACTCAAACAATGCTGCCTGGCTAGATACGGTAATATGCAATAAATAATTAGACAGTGTTGCACTTCGTACTTGTGTAGAAGGTGGCTGGGTGATGGAGTGGAAATGGACTTACGAACGTAAATGAAAATCTGACAAATCTGTGAAAATTGTTGGATATTTTGTGGGGTTTTGGGGGGGAAAAGTTAAAAAAATAGAAACAAAATGATTTTTTTACTTTTCTGCATAAATTTAATAACGCACGCGGGAGTATGAAATGGTTATTGTTTTAAATCTAAACACCTGCAATATAAAGGTGAACATATTTCCTACATTATATGTTAATTTCATTGATATCTCTTTTTGTTCTCGTGTGGCAAGACTTAATCGAAAATCAATGAAAAATGTGTTTTCAATTTGTTAGCTCAGAGAATTCACAGACCTTGAAAAGCAATGTATGGTTTCTTCTCGCGCGTATTTTATGTCAACTACTTTTATTATTTAAATTGATCATTTCGACCAAAATTTAAATCTACCATCTTTACCAGAAAGTCTGTTTTTTTCCATTAGAAATGTCCGATTTTCAAAATCTAAAATTCTTATGAAAGCTGGGCGTTTGCGCAAGATATGTGTGAAAACAGTTTGAACAATATCGATCGAATTCATACCGTAAAAAATCATATTGCCTCGGTATAGTTCATTCTGATACACCCTGTACTGATAAGTGGGAAATTTATAATGTTTTTTCTGTCAGTGTGTGTTTATAGAAATGTCAATTATACCATAAGTCAATCTCAGATGATCAAAACTGATGAAGGACATTATTTTGTGCTCGTATGCATGTTTAATGCTTTCCACTCGGCTCTAAGTTTTATCATATACAAAACAGATTTTTCAGAAACCTTTCGCAATTTTCAGTCCATCCCAAAGTTTACTAAACCAATACTAGGCATGTTTGTACTTATTTCAATGCATTTCTCATGGGGATTCCAAATATGGTAATGAAATACAATAATTTTGACATTTTTAAAACATTTTGTGAATTTGTGCAATGTCGTCTGCAGACGCCTGCCGCGTGGAAAGTGTTAAGATGCCCTGGGGACAAACGGATGTCTCAGTAAAAAGGTTCACCTACACAAACTGTAAACACGATTGACTTATATTTTACACAAAGTCACTAATAAATGCTATTCTTACCATATCTGAAAAGTTTCAAATTTTGCTTTGAAAACAAGATGCCTTCTTTCCACTATTGCATTTTTTTGTTACTCATCATTCTGTGTATATTGATATTGAAACAGCTTTTACCTCTAATATTTAATTCAATGCTTTCTGGTCACTCACTTTTAACTTTTAATTGGAACGGTCATCTATTATGGGCGCAAATTACAGTGGGGGGGGGGGGGGGGGGGGGGGTGTTCCCTGACTTTGTTGATAACATATCTGACCATATTTGTAAATGGCTTGTGAAGGGCATGTCATTGGAACTTACTTGGTAGTGGAGAGTCCACTATTTCTTCCTTGATGTGACTGGTTGGCGTCGGTGGGGTGAGCATCTCCTGACCGTGACGTGTCAGCACTGGGGGCTCATTGTAGTCCTCATCCATAGGTGATGACTGTATGCATTGGATGAAATAGTAGAGAGATGTTTTGTAGGCAAAGGCTATTCACACAGCCGCTGGGCAATTCAAACCTCTAAACCATCCCCATGTACCCTAACGTATACCCAACCCTATCCATCATCATCATCGGTTGTCCTTGGACGAAACAATGGAAGCAGCTTAGTTGCTTCCATCATTCTTTCTTTGGCTATTTGTTTACTCCATTGGTGCGCCACGCCTAGTGGAGGTATGTATAGGAATACATATTATGTGTGTGTGTACAGATACAGACCCGGGATGATCCCCTACTCTTTACGAAGGAGTCTGTGACCTTTTTAACATGCTCGGTGATAGCTCTTTCGATGCACGGGACCACCATTTCTACGTGACTTCCGAAACACGATGCAATTGAGACTAAATACCTTGCTCAAGGATACACACATGTTGGCCGTAGCGGGGCTAGAACTCACAACCTTTGTATTGTGAGCCCTGCCCATAACCTTAACCTTTAACGTCACATATCCCTAATCCTAAACCTCCAAACCCCTGATCCATTTAGTTCTAATCCGATGCCTCTGGGTCTTACAAAAAAGACGGTGGCTTCAGGGCTGAAGACCCCAATATCCACCTTTTTAAAAAAGCTAAGAATGTAACGTTAGCCAAATGTTGACACATTTCAACCACTTAGCTCCCACTCCCCCAAGGTATCCACCCAAGCCCTAGGTCAGGGGTTTGTTGGATTGCCACTGGAAGCCACTAACAAACAATGGGAACATCCAGAATCTACTTGTACCTTTATGTGAGTATAATTAGTGATAAGCCGCACAGACTTCCACTTAGGCCAAAAAAAGAAGAAGTTTGTGTTGCCCTCACAAGCCTAAAATCGGGAAGGTATATCTATTATTTCAGTCATTATGTGTGAAGATACTAAGGAAAATGCATACTGGCTGTATTTTCTACCCAATGGTGAATATTGTATTGAAGTACACATCCATGAAAAAATATTCACCCTTGATTCTATAACAGAAACTGCTTGAAAGTATGGAATATCCACATATTATATTGTATACTGAATGAAAGACAACAATGGAGAGAGTGAGACTAAATAAAAACAATATACTAGTTGCATTTTCTTTTTTATGTGTGGAGTACAAACCCAGGCTTGTTGTTTGTTTTCTGGGTTTCGTTGGCTTTTACACACATTTGTCAACCGGAAGAAAGGTAAAAATAATGTTGAAATATAAAAAAAAAATCTTAAAAAAAAAAAATCTTGATAATAAAAAAAAAATCTTTCAATTTGTTTTTTAAAAAAAACCTGGCCCACATTTTTTCGTCATTTTGACCCGGCCGGATGAGGGCAACACAACTCTTTCTTTTTTTTGCCTTATATAGAGATCGGTAAGGATAACAGAGTTTCATTCCATAATGAAGACTAATGAGGCTAATTCTTGATTGCTTGCATAAAGATACCACCAAGAATTTTAGCTAATACATACCTCAATTCTGACCTTATGATGGCCATCCACACTAGTTGATCCTTCCCTACCAGGCCCTGCTGATGACTGAAGGTGGGTGGAACCAGACGACAGCATGGGACTATTGGCTTGACGTTTTCTCTCAAAACTACTGTCTGGATCAGACAGCATGTCTACATCAACATGCACCTCCTGATCACAAAGGAAAGAAATGTAAAAAATAGGCATATAAAGATGACAGAAAAACTGTTCTACGGGTGGAACTGACCTAGAGGTTGCAAATTTGAGATCTTTTCCCAAAATGTTTCTAATATTTTCATTTTCATTTGCCATTTTGAAATACCATAGATGTATTAACATTAAAAAGGAAAAATAATAATAATAATAATAATAACGCATTTTATAGCGCCTTCCATCAATAAATTAACCCCAAGGCACTTTACACTATGATAAAAACACATGCAAATTGACCAAAGTATACAGTCTTAATAAAAAATAGGCCTGTCTATTGTTTTTGTTTTTTCATCTCCTAAATCTAAAATTGCAACATCTCAGTAATCAAACACCCAGATGTAAAATATTAGTCCAATACTGTTGAGGGGTAGGGGAGTATCCTGAAATACAAGTATGATCTTACAGTGTCACCTCTATCTGTGGATGTGGCCTCATGAACAATGGACACATTTTGACGCAGAGGAATAGTGCAATGTGTACGATAAAGAGTTTTACCCACAAAATTGTATAATTTCAGATTTTTGATGCTAGCATCAGATCAAGACTGGTTTCAGAGTAGCAGTGGCGTACCCAGTTTTTGGAAACTGGGGGGGGGGGGGGGGGGGGCACGACCATAGTTGTACCAACGAAAGGCATAATGTACCGACAATTTGTTTACAGACTCCCCCAAAAAGAAAAAAGCATAAAACTTGCACAATTTTTTCCAATAAGTGTGTGTGGTGGGGGGGGGGGGGGGGGGGGGGTAGCGATGAAGTTGTCCGCATGACCGGCCAAAAAAAATTGCATGGTCAAAATCGCAAATCTACAGACAGGAGGGTCGTTTTTACCGACAGGGATATTTCAGGGGGGGGGGGGCACCGGCCCCCCTGGGTACGCCACTGCAGAGTAGGTGTAATGGTTTGCATACATAACACTACATATTTCCGATTATCCTTAGTGTAAGACAGCTCGGAATTATCCTAGCACAATATCCTCCATTGACGGATTAAAGGATTATAACAGCTTTATTCCGTAGTGAAGTCTTTACACCAGTCTAACTTATGTCTTACACCAAGGATATACCCATATACCCATATTCCAAAGTGTCCACTTGTGAGAAAATATGATCTTTTTATGTATATAACAAAAACCTGTTGGTTATTCCATGAGGTCAAGGAAACAGCCGTTTTATGGACCTGGCCAACACAAAAAATTAATCCCGTTTTCGGCAGTCTGGTGCTAAGCATTGATTTCCAGTTTCCAATACGATTTATTCTGTTAAAATATACTACCGGGTTCCAAATTATCGGCTCCTTTCATCTCCAGGCTGCTGGAAATGAGAATCACACAAATATGCAACTCTGGGATTGGACGTTTTTGTTTGATCTATTCATTTTTTCATCTTACCACATAAGATTCTGCATCAGGAATTAGAGCTGGATTGAGTGTTGTCCTCCTCTCTTTGAGATTCAGAACCATACCAAGCTGCACAACAAAAATTACATCAGGTCAAAAATAAGGGAGGTTTATATCTAATATATTTGATCTGAAAGAACTCTTAAGGCTATATTCTTTAAATAGATACTGTCAGACCACTTTATTTCGCAAGGGATTTAATAACTTTGTCTTTTTTTCCTCTTTTTTACTAATATTTTCACCAGGTCAATTTTCTTTTCACAAAGCCTGGCCCTTATCAGCATTTTAGTACAATCTGTATGTACAGGGTGAGTAAAAAAAGTGCTCAACCTTGTGATTTTATTTTTAAAATGTGTGTAAAAATTTCTCAAATAATTAATTCCGGCAGGAAGGCTGTCCCATTAGCTTTCCAAAGAAATTTAGTTGATTAAAATTGGTTGAGGAAAAAATGTTTTATGACCATTTAGATAAAAGTGTACATTTTATAAACCAAACAAGATTTGTGATATTTCTCAAACAAGCTCTTTGGAATTTCACTATTGAATAATGGCACACACTATAATCCGATCATAACCAAAGCATGATTTTATCTTTGCTCTGCTGAATTCACGAAATAATGACATTGTTTTGTCATTATTTTGCATTTAATGTATGAAAATAACATCTGAGCAAGTTTTTTTGGTCTTATTAATTAGCTATTGTGTCTCATACATGTAGCCACTTACTCATAAATATCATACGTCCTTGAGTACAATACTCAGCATTTTGTTCCGTTTCAAAATGCATTAACTTGACCAAAATGGTCATCACTGGATAACGGTACCATAAAATGTTGTGATTCTTTTATCGCTGATAACAGTAAATAAATGTGGCTATTGATTTAAGCATTGGTTGCCTTCATATTTTGATAAGAAATATTTTTAATATTTATTTTACTTTGAGTAAACATTTTTTGACTCACCCTGTATACCTATCAGTTTGGTTGTTTACTGTTAAAGGTCAACTAAAAGAAACACCTGACTTGAGTTGTGTTGTCTGTTTTGAGAGATAAATTGGAAACAGTATAGGTTATCTTGACTCCAATCAAGCGTGTCCTTACCTCAGGTATTGGCAGACATGATGGTCTTGATTTGCCAAATAATGTATAGTACAAATCCACAGCATCACAACGTAACCTGGAGTCATGAGATGTACCAGAGCTGAAGAAAAAAACACCATAAAATGGAAAATTGTATATACCTTTTAAAGTCGCAGGTGTAGTAGTAGTATATAGCATACATTGACAGAGGACTATGTGGATTAAAAATTTGGTTGAACCATCCCTCGATCATCTGTGCTCCCCCTTTACTTCTCTTTTACGCCGACCCGCCCAAGTGTTCCATGGAGGGGATCCCCCACACGCCCCGATAATGGCCAGTCAGCCATTTGGTTGAACCGTCCCTCAATCATCGAGCACAAGTGCTCCATCTCCCTCCCTCTTTACTTCTCTTTTACGCTGACCCGCCCAAGCGTTTCATGGAGGGGATCCCCCACATGCCCCGATAATGGCCAGTCTGCCATTTGGTTGAACCGTCCCTCGATCATCGAGCACAAGTGCTCCATCTCCCTTCCTCTTTACTTCTCTTTTACGCTGACCCGCCCAAGCGTTCCATGGAGGGGATCCCCAACACGCCCCGATAATGGCCAGTCTGCCATTTGGGGTTGAACCGTCCCTCGATCATCTGTGCTCCCCCTTTACTTCTCTTTTACGCTGACCCGCCCAAGTGTTCCATGGAGGGGATCCCCCACATGCCCCGATAATGGCCAGTCTGCCATTTGGGGTTGAACCGTCCCTCGATCATCGAGCACAAGTGCTCCATCTCCCTCCCTCTTTACTTCTCTTTTACGCTGACCCGCCCAAGTGTTCCATGGAGGGGATCCTCCACATGCCCCGATAATGGGCCAGTCTGCCATTTGGGGTTGAACCGTCCCTCGATCATCGAGCACAAGTGCTCCATCTCCCTCCCTCTTTACTTCTCTTTTACGCTGACCCGCCCAAGCGTTTCATGGAGGGGATCCCCCACATGCCCCGATAATGGCCAGTCTGCCATTTGGTTGAACCGTCCCTCAATCATTGAGCACAAGTGCTCCATCTCCCTTCCTCTTTACTTCTCTTTTACGCTGACCCGCCCAAGCGTTCCATGGAGGGGATCCCCCACATGCCCCGATAATGGCCAGTCTGCCATTTGGGGTTGAACCGTCCCTCGATCATCGAGCACAAGTGCTCCATCTCCCTCCCTCTTTACTTCTCTTTTACGCTGACCCGCCCAAGCGTTTCATGGAGGGGATCCCCCACATGCCCCGATAATGGCCAGTCTGCCATTTGGTTGAACCGTCCCTCAATCATTGAGCACAAGTGCTCCATCTCCCTTCCTCTTTACTTCTCTTTTACGCTGACCCGCCCAAGCGTTCCATGGAGGGGATCCCCCACATGCCCCGATAATGGCCAGTCTGCCATTTGGTTGAACCGTCCCTCAATCATCGAGCACAAGTGCTCCATCTCCCTTCCTCTTTACGTCTCTTTTACGCTGACCCGCCCAAGCGTTTCATGGAGGGGATCCCCCACATGCCCCGATAATGGCCAGTCTGCCATTTGGTTGAACCGTCCCTCAATCATCGAGCACAAGTGCTCCATCTCCCTCCCTCTTTATTTCTCTTTTACGCTGACCCGCCCAAGCGTTCCATGGAGGGGATCCCCCACATGCCCCGATAATGGCCAGTCTGCCATTTGGTTGAACCGTCCCTCAATCATCGAGCACAAGTGCTCCATCTCCCTTCCTCTTTACGTCTCTTTTACGCTGACCCGCCCAAGCGTTTCATGGAGGGGATCCCCCACACGCCCTGATAATGGCCAGTCTGCCATTTGGGGTTGAACCGTCCCTCGATCATCGAGCACAAGTGCTCCGTCTCCCTCCCTCTTTACTTCTCTTTTACGCTGACCCGCCCAAGCGTTTCATGGAGGGGATCCCCCACATGCCCCGATAATGGCCAGTCTGCCATTTGGTTGAACCGTCCCTCAATCATCGAGCACAAGTGCTCCATCTCCCTCCCTCTTTACTTCTCTTTTACGCTGACCCGCCCAAGCGTTTTATGGAGGGGATCCCCCACATGCCCCGATAATGGCCAGCCTGCCTCTGTAAATTGGGTTGACTGAGTGGCTGGCTAGGACTAGACCTTTGAATGTACAAATTGCTGACATTGATTTTTAATGTGCAAGATTCATGATACAAATGTTGTGAGTTCTAGCCCCGCTACAGCCAATACGTTGTATTCATAGGCAAGATACTTAATGTCGATTGCCCCATCAACACAAGTGATATTTAGGTAGCTGTTGGGAAATGTCACAAACGAAGTTATAAAAAAATATCATCGCATGGCTTAAAATACACAAAGATGGTTATGTATTTCTGACAAAGTGTAACACTTACTTCATAAAAGCCCAGAGCCTCTCTACCAATGCCTCAGTACTGAGCACCGAGTCGGCTTTTTGTTCGAATGGTGGGTTACGTATCAGCATATGTAGTACATCATGTCTGACTGTAGGTACAGGGTCTTGTTCTACTGTGTCCAATAACCAGTCTAACATGTCTGCATTGGATTCAACTATAATACACACAAAATATCAATCATCATATCAGTAAGTGTTGGAATGGTGGGTTACGTATCAGCATGTGTAGTACATCGTGTCTGACTGTAGGTACAGGATCTTGTTCTACTGTGTCCAATAACCAGTTTAACATGTCCGCATTGGATTCAACTATAATACACACAAAATATAAATTATCATATCATTAAGTGTTGGAATGGTGGGTTACGTATCAGCATGTGTAGTACATCGTGTCTGACTGTAGGTACGGGGTCTTGTTCTACTGTGTCCAATAACCAGTCTAACATGTCCGCATTGGATTCAACTATAATACACACAAAATATAAATTATCATATCTGTAAGTGTTGGAATGGTGGGTTACACATCATCATATATCGGATACTGTACTGTGTCTATCTGTTGGTACGATTTTGCTCTATGGGATGTCTAGCAACCAATTTCAACATGTCCACAATGGATTTAACCAATTACAAAATAACACCTCGGACAAAAACTAAACTACACAGTTACCAAAGGGTTATAACTGTGAATCTGATCTCATCTGTTAACGATGACATTTTAATTTTGTTATGGGATATGCATTTTTTATCACTAGCAATGACAAAGTAACATTCAGGCCTACTATATGTAATATGTATGCATGCTTGGATCTTAATTAAATACTCTGTGTGCCCTTATGCAAAGGCACTGTGTGAACAATATTTCTGGTAGTCATTATCAGCCAGTATGCAACCACACGAAAAGCCTTTCCTTTTCTAACCCAGCAAAGCGACCCGGAAGTATTCACCCGTAACGATACTGCTTCGCAGTCATAGTTGACCTCGTAATAGCACGATGTAAATGAGCTCTTTTCATGATTATAATCACACATTTCAAACACATTTGCCATGAAATTGTAAAATAAAAAGGCATATTATGCGAATAATATTATCTAATATTAGCTGTGACTTCATGACATGTTGCATTTTCGGTGCAAATTATTGTCATCACACACAGCCGAATTCGAGAAAAACTTGACGAAACTAAAGCCAAATTAACAGTAAATATTCCCTTTTTGAAGAATTAGGCACCAATTGTATTGATGGTATCATAATATTCATTGTCTTTTGTAACTAGAAACATGCTTAAAATATTATGAAATTATTTAGTCCAGTCAAGTGAATAGTTAATAAAATGGGTGTCCGAATCTGGCTCGAGCTATATTCATTTCGTACCGTCGTTGGGTTGTTGATGAAGTGTTTAAATCTCATGAATAGAATTAGTTTCGCTTAATAGCTCAGATGGTAGAGCGTTAGACTGAAGAGCGAGAGGTCCGGGGTTCGAAATCGATCCTTCTGCTCTGCACAATTTCACATGATTTTTTTTTTCTCGTCAAAATCATTTTTCACAATTTCATCACACAAAATGCATAAATTCGGACGTTTTCATTGCAAAAACGGTATTAACTCGGTTTTTCTTATCAAAAAAGAAGTCGGGCATCAATGTTTTTGATATGAAATTAAAGCTTAAGATTCCATTAGTACGGAAATTGCTCTTAAAATATTGTACGAATTTTAGTCCAGTCAAGTGAATAGTTACAAGAAGCAAAGTCACGAAAGTTGTTAAATTCTAAAATTAGCGATAAAATCACTGTTTGTGGACCAAATATGTCAGATTTGGCATCATATTATAGAGAAAATTACGAACAATCCACCTACTTCGCCATCATGGCTGCCAGCTAACCCTACCTCAATTAATTCAGGGAAAACAAACTTCTCGTAAGATTTTAGCGCAAGGTTGACATCCTGAAATCGATCTTTGCGCGGGTTAAAATCGGCAAGGTCACGCATTGAAAGCGGCCTGTTGCGTACTGACTGTTATGGGCTGTGTTACCGTGTAATGCTGCCTATCGGATAAAACAGACACTTAGGAAATTCTATCGTCATAATTCTTCATAAACTATTGTCAATCATGGCTGATTTTCTTTTAGCAAATGGGGCATCATAACTCTATACATAATTTACATCATCAAAGGATGATCAGATTTACTTACAGTTACGAATTGCACAAAATCAGTACTTTTTCAACACTTAATTTTTTTCTTTCTTTTTTGTTGTTGTTGACATTTAGAGAATAAAGGTATTGTTTTTAGACCGTACCCGTGTTATATTGTCTGACATAAATGCGGACGATAGTATTATTTTAAGTAGAACAACGACGCCGCAGGCGGAGTTGTTCTACGCAAAAAATAATACTATTGAACGCATTTATGTCAGACAATATAACACGGGTACGGTCTAAAAACAATACCTTTATTCTCATTCTTAAACAATCATACTTTAGACATTTATCAAAGAAATAAGTACATTTTATTGTCCACATTTGACAACTTTTACCCCTGCTAGGATCGAATAACCCACAAACATTCCATCCAATCACATGCGATGAGTAAACCATGCGTAAGCGTCGTGGCGCCGGCATAAACGCAGGAAAAGCGCTAAAGACGCACTGCAGAAGTGCGCGTTATGGAACAAACCACGCATTGTGAAGGTCGGGCGCACTGTTAAAACGTAAGCCCCACCTCCCCGTGTTAAGTTGTCTCATCTAGATGTCACCGATTTCTCTGAGAACCAATGAGATTGCTTACACTTTCTTAGCTGTTTAAGAATTTGTATTAACACTTTTCAAGCGGCAGGCGTCCGCAGCAACATTCCAAAATGTCACAAAATGTTTGAAAAATGCTAAAATGCTTGAATTTTATAACCATGGAATCTGAATGAGAAATGCCTTGAAATAAGTATATATAAACAAACATGGCTAGTATAGGTTCAGTAATCCTTGAGATAGACTTTGAAAGTTGGGAAATGTTTCTGAAAAATCTGTTTTGTATATGGTAAAACCAATAGCCGCGTGGAAAGTGTTAAAATTCACCCACCTTTGACATAGTCTACCAGTGCTTCAAGCGCAGCCAACCTGATAGCCATGAAGTGTCCATACTGAGCGTAGGTTTGGAATAGGGTTGGATCACTCTGCAGATGACCGTTCTTTTGCAGCTTACGTATGGCCCTCAGACAACTGACCGTCACTGTGTGATGATAACAGGGCAGCAGTTTTTCGAGATTCAGACATCGGGTCACTTCTTCTAATACATGCTGTTGATGACAAATAGATAAACAAATCTTGTAAATATAGGCATATGTTCGTAATTACATCTAATGACAAGTTTTGGTCACAATATGCTCTGTAAAACATGCGCGGACTAACCCACCACCACCACTATGATATCATATTGTTCAGTTTGGGGTAAACTATAGTTTGATCAGTTCCAAATTGGCGAAGCCTTCTTACCGCAGCGAATGAATACAAAAGGATGCGGGCACACTGAAGGCAACAAGCGCACTGTGCATCATATGCGTAACGTGTGCGTGTGGCCAAAACCGTGTGCGTGTAGCCATAATTACTCGCGTACGCTTGTATTACTTTGACTGCGGAGAGATAAAAACAAATATTTCTCGCCAATTTGGAACTGATCAAACTATAGTCATCACCAGAGGCACACACTTTAAAGCTGACTATGGGCTTGCTGCCATGAAGGTAAAATATGGTTAGCATCAGATACTTGTTGGCCATCATGCTACAAGGTTTTTCAAGGAGGGGGAGAGCGTGGCTAAAGTACCAACACCTTGGGTCCCGTTGGGAGGTATATTGGTTTTTTGTAAGGCTAGTGCTAATATAGGGGTTCTTTTTTTAAAACAGGCATAGCTCCTGATATAATTGATCGATTTCAATGATTTCTTTTGTCATATGAGCGGAATAAGTTGCTCTTTGAATACGTGTCTCATTGGTTTTTCAAATTTGTTTGGTATATTTTTAAATAAATATTCATTCCTATTACCAAAAAGGTTCATAAGGATCGTTGATTGTAATATAATATGGAAGGTTCATTATACTGATCCAGTGTAAGTACTCACGTGTACGTTTCGGACACAACTGTATCCTTTGTCAACACTTGTGGTAGTGATGATCTTGACGACTCATGACGCTTTTTGCATTCTTGGAGTTGCCAGTTGATTTATCATCTGGGGATTTTTTGCCAGATGATAATAGATCATCAAAAACGTGAGTGAGGTAGTATTGCCCCTCGTCGCGGTTCATCGTTGAGGTCCCCTTCTTCCTGATTTCTATAGCCTCTCGGATCCATCTGTTATACCTGTCTTGCTCCGTGCCTATAACCTTTGCCTCGTCCCACCCGATGACATGATTAGCGTCCACAACATGGTCTGTTATTGCTGATTTGTTGACCTGAGTGAGCGATGCCTTTCTCCCTGCTCTAGTGGTTGTTGTTTTGTTAGTCTTTTCTGCCTCTTTCTTGTGTTCGCCGAGTCTTGTGCCGAATTGTCGTCCGGTTTCACCTATGTAGCTCTTTTCACAATTTCTGCATGGAATATCATAAATGGCGTCCGAAATGCTGTGAGGATCTCGTTTATCCTTGGGATGTACCACTAGATTCCGAATTGTGCAGTGTGGTTTCATAGCCGTGCCGATTCGGTAGGATTTCATTGTTCGTGCGATTCGCTCGGAGACACCTTTGACATAAGGTAAGACAACAAACCCGCGGCTCCTGGTGTCTTCATCTTTCTTGATGTTTTCCTTTTTCTTTGTTTTGGGAGTAGCCATCTGTTTTTTCACTTTGTCGAATGACCAAGGTGGGTAGCCGCATACTTGTAATGCATCTTGCACTTTTTTCTCTTCCACTTTCTTGTCCTCCTCTTCGGTAATTATCCGATTCTTTCTGTCATATAGCGTTCTGATTACGCAAGAGCAAGAGCAAGGAGCAAGACAGGTATAAGAGATGGATCCGAGTGGCTATAGAAATCAGGAAGAAGGGGACCTCAACGATGAACCGCAACGCGGGGCAATACTACCTCACTCACGTATTTGATGATCTATTATCATCTGGCAAAAAATCCCCAGATGATAAATCAACTGGCAACTCCAAGAATGCAAAAAGCGTCATGAGTCGTCAAGATCATCACTACCACAAGTGTTGACAAAGGATACAGTTGTGTCCGAAACGTACACGTGAGTACTTACACTGGATCAGTATAATGAACCTTCCATATTATAATATTCATTCCTGTACAACTTCTTTTTGATTCAACCTGTATATATCTACCTTTGTTTCTGGTGTAAGACTTTCCGTACTTGAGCTAACCATAGCTACTGCCGGCGATATAGTCTCTGTGAGTGCATCGATTAAGGCGGCCCTGTAGTAGTTATCTGAAAACTATTTTAAAGTGACACACAAACGTAATCAATATATAATTGTACTGCTTTGTATATCACCGCTGCTCTGTCAAAACCTTGTATTTCCTTCCAGCCCTTCAGCATGTATAAAGCAACACTTCCTATGCATAACAGTTGGGCAGTTTTACTTTATACATGCTGAAGGGCCGGAAAACATACAAGGTTTTGACAGAACAGCAAAGATATGTAAATTATTGAAACAATTATTTTAACTAAATTCCTCATGATTGTTAAAAAAGGTTTTGTTTCCAACAGCACATGCATTTTGTTTTAACAACAATTCCCAGTGATTAAGTTTGTTTTGGTTTCATTTGCATAATAAAAATGTTTTTGGTGTGGGTTTGCCGTACGTTTCTAAGAAATTTGTACCTGTACTCATGTATAAAAATAACTGCCTTTCAAAAATGCATATAAAGGATAAATCTATATCATCTTTTACTAATAACAGTTCTTGTAATAAAAAATGCAAGTCAATTGAATCAATTTGTCACTGTTAGTTTTGACTAATTATCTACCCGTCTAAGTGCGTCTCACTGCCCTTTTCTATTTGATCATATGGCACAATGCACCCCCAATGTGTTATGACATGCCTGCACATCCTGTGCTAGAAACACTCCATAACAACCAATTAGTTTGTCGACCTGAGATCATAAGTGTGTGATATTGTGATATATCACACGGGCAAGAACCAATCAAATTGCAGCATGTTTCTTCATGTCCAACCTACCTTGTTTCTGCTGTTGTCATTATACTTGATTAACTCCACTATGAAGGCTAGTGATTCCTTGGGGCTTAATCCATGGGCATTCCTGATCATAGGTTTGTACGATATTGTGATATATCACACGGGCAAGAACCAATCAGATTGCAGCAAGTTTCTCCATGTCCAACCTACCTTGTTTCTGTTGTTGTCATTATACTTGATTAACTCCACTATGAAGGCTAGTGATTCCTTGGGGCTTAATCCATGGGCATTCCTGATCATAGGTGTGTGCGATATTGTGATATATCACACGGGCAAGAACCAATCAGATTGCAGCAAGTTTCTCCATGTCCAACCTACTTTGTTTCTGCTGTTGTCATTATACTTGATTAACTCCACTATGAAGGCTAGTGATTCCTTGGGGCTTAATCCATGGGCATTCCTGATCATAGGTGTGTGATATTGTGATATATCACACGGGCAAGAACCAATCAAATTGCAGCAAGTTTCTCCATGTCCAACCTACCTTGTTTCTGTTGTTGTCATTATACTTGATTAACTCCACTATGAAGGCTAGTGATTCCTTGGGGCTTAATCCATGGGCATTCCTGATCATAGGTTTGTACGATATTGTGATATATCACATGGGCAAGAACCAATCAGATTGCAGCAAGTTTCTCCATGTCCAACCTACCTTGTTTCTGTTGTTGTCATTATACTTGATTAACTCCACTATGAAGGCTAGTGATTCCTTGGGGCTTAATCCATGGGCATTCCTGATCATAGGTGTGTGCGATATTGTGATCACCGCCTGAAAAAATGTTTTTTTCCCGGCAAGCTACTTGCAATTTCCCGCGAGAGAAAGACCTCGGAGGTGATTAAAAAAAAGTCACAAATCACCCATCGGAACATTGATAGTTTTAGGTTGCAATATCCGGTATCGCACCGGGGTATCGCATCGCGAAATGCGACACAGTTTTGAACAATTTTCTACTTCTCAATTTTATCGCAAAAAAATGCGATGCAAATATATCACAAGTCGTGTTCCCATTTCCCAATATCAACAAATCCAAGTCAAAGGTCTCAAACTAAGCAATAATTTCAACAAACCTTCAAAAATGGCAAACAATCACTCTAAATAGCTTGAAACTACAATGAAAGTGAATTAAATAATGATCGATCTCGCCCGCGATCTCGCCGATCCGGCATGGCAAACTGAAATTTAAATGGCCTATGCTACCACTGTAAATGCTATTTGGAGCCTTGAACGGGCACCGCTATGATTTAGAAACCCATTGAAAACACACGCGAAAATCATGCGAACATTTTCACTTTCTAACTGCAAAAAGAAAACGGGGATCGGCGAAATTCCACGAACTTTTGTGTGACGTACGTAGCTGCCGCTGTTTCGAAATAAATAAACGAAATAAAGTCGCTTCCATATTGCACAGTTCTAAACATGCGTATCGATAGAACGTCGAAGTTCACAGGACGCGGTTAATATATTGACAACAACAAGTTTACTCCCTCTGAAAATTACTCCCTCTGAAAAGTTGAGTTGTTTTGAACGCGATGTCTACGTGAAGAGAACCACGCGCACGTGGAGATGATTTGTGTCGTGATGATTCTAATTTCTAAGTTAATTGGACATTAATTTCAACTTTCTGTCATGTTGGGGTGTGCGGGGGGGGGGGGGGGGGGGGGGCATAAAACTTCAAACATGGCCAAGCAAAGGAGGAAAATACAATTGAGTATACAGAGTATCAGGTCATTTGTGGTAACATGTTTAAAATATGAATTTCATAATCATAATTTGTTAAAGATTAATGATAAGAAGTTTGTCAGAATCAACAAATGTTGTTCTTCCTTTATCCCTTGATTCGTGTACATGAACGAAAAATACATATAAAAGTCATATCAAACATTAAACAAAGAAAATAAACTATAAAAATGAATTAGAGACGAAACTAACTATGAACAAAAATAAATAGGGATTTTTATCATGTTACCACACTAGCGATTTATGGCCTAGCGTAAACCAACTGGCAACAACGTAAACACGATAATATTCCGATTCCAAAATGGTAGCCTCCATAACGTAATGTTGTGGGCACGTTGTGGGTTAAATACGCTAATAAAGTGAGAGTTTTTGTACCACTAGTAAACAGCTGCCCACTACAATAAAGTTTGGCTTGCCTTGTAAATTTTAAAACGCACTGTAAATGTTTTTCCAACATTTTCGATTTTTTGAACTTTTTTTTTCTCACTCTTTGCATTTTTCCCGCGAGAGGTGTTCATTTCCCGGCAAGGAGCTTTCCGTATTGCCTACTTTTTCCCGCGGTGATTGTGATATATCACACGGGCAAGAACCAATCAAATTGCAGCAAGTTTCTCCATGTCCAACCTACCTTGTTTCTGTTGTTGTCATTATACTTGATTAACTCCACTATGAAGGCTAGTGATTCCTTGGGGCTTAATCTATGGGCATTCCTGATCATAGGTGTGTGCGATATTGTGATATATCACACGGGCAAGAACCAATCAAATTGCAGCAAGTTTCTCCATGTCCAACCTACCTTGTTTCTGTTGTTGTCATTATACTTGATTAACTCCACTATGAAGGCTAGTGATTCCTTGGGGCTTAATCCATGGGCATTCCTGATCATAGGTGTGTGCGATATTGTGATATATCACACGGGCAAGA
This sequence comes from Ophiura sarsii, assembly GCA_035610835.1. Lineage (NCBI taxonomy): Eukaryota > Metazoa > Echinodermata > Ophiuroidea > Amphilepidida > Ophiuridae > Ophiura > Ophiura sarsii. The sequence goes on along the minus strand of CM069443.1, from coordinate 55,159,922 downwards.
ACCAATCAAATTGCAGCAAGTTTCTCCATGTCCAACCTACCTTGTTTCTGTTGTTGTCATTATACTTGATTAACTCCACTATGAAGGCTAGTGATTCCTTGGGGCTTAATCCATGGGCATTCCTGATCATAGCCAGCGCTACCGGTATGGTCTATAAACAAATGCACATAAGCAAAATATGAGACTGACCAAGAACATTGGGCAAAAAAGAGATGGATAAATAGGTTGGAACCTTCTTTCAATCTCAAAAGAAAGATCAAAGTTGTGTTCTATTCAATTTAGGTTCTTTGGTGGCTCTGAAAAGTCTCCATTGCAATGTGTTTGCAACAAAGTGTTTCATATAAAATGAAGTGTTTCATATAAAATAGGAAGTGTTTCATATAAAATGAAGTGTTTCATATAAAATGAAGTGTTTCATATAAAATGAAATGTTTCATATAAAATGAAGTGTTTCATATAAAATGAAGTGTTTCATATAAAATGAAGTGTTTCATATAAAATGAAGTGTTTCATATAAAATGAAATGTTTCATATCAAATGAAATGTTTCATATCAAATGAAGTGTTTCATATAAAATGAAGTGTTTCATATAAAATGAAGTGTTTCATATAAAATGAAGTGTTTCATTTAAAATGAAGTGTTTCATATAAAATGAAATGTGCTCACTGTCCATCCCCTTAACCCTGTAGGGCACAAGGGACAGACCCAACGTGCGGAGCACCAAAGGGGAATGGGACTCTTATCGTTATCCACTGCTGGTCGGTCGAGGGTCCAATTTAGATAAGCCCCGCAGGGCTATAAATCTGACGAAAAGTTTTCTTCTCAAAGATCGATGTGTCATAGCTTGTTTTTAATTTTTAGTATTAATCAAAATCATAATGGGGGTTAATGATAGTATTAATGTAAATCAAAAATGACATTTTATATGTCCTTATAATATAATAATAAATGCGTATGTGTTTTTTCGAGAGAAATTAGACAAATCAATGCACATGCGTTGATGTTGATGTGTGAATAATGGCACGACACCTCAAAGGAGTGCTATTGTGAGCATATCAACATTTGCACAAGTGTATTTATTTTTCAAATTTTTCGAGAAACAAAACTTACTCATGTTTTGACCTACTGTAATTCATTCATACAAAACACTATCCAAATCGCAGTGAAAACCTGCAAATCCGGGATGCCTGAACTAATCAAAACAAAGCGTGTGGTGCGCGCATTGAACGACGCACATGCGGAGTGCATTAGACACTTTCAAAGCACGCCGCATATTTGCATTTCTTGCTTTCTGATTTGTTCGATACTACAGTGTATGAATAATTCTCAATTCTGGAAAAACAAGGACATACGCATGCATTGACTTAATTAATCAATACACAATACTGATCACAATTTGCGCTTAAAACATTAAAATGGTGGTTTTTTAAATTTCTTGTTTAACCTTGGATTATCAATCAAGGTCAAATAATGACACGGAATAACATGTCATTTATTCTTACCTTCTGAAGAAAATAACTCTGGAAATTTGAAAATTTATTTTGTCTGACGATATCCTTGCATGAATACGCCCCAAAGAGTCGCTTGAAGATGGCGATCATGGCAGTGTGTCCATTATAGGAGGCGACCAGCTCATTGGAAAGCTGTACAAGAAACACACAAAAACCGGTAGCGTCAGTTTCATAAAATGTCAGTTGTTAAGTTAAAAAAATATTAGTTCTTCATTTCAGAAAAAACCAAAACCAAAATTTTGTGAGGGATTTAATTTCATGAATTTTGCGAGGGATGTGGATTCGCGAAATTAAATACTCGCAAAACTGAAAATGTTGCATTGAGAGTAACAGTTAAATTTGATTATGTAATTGTAAATTTCCAGATTAGTGAAATTAAAATTCCAGTAATTTTAAATTCCCAAAATAAAGTATCCACAAAATTATACTGTTTTACAGTATTAGATTGCAGCTCATTTGCAAGCTGTACAAGAAACACACAAAAACCAGTAGCATCAATTTCATAAAAAGTTTTAAGTTCAAATATATTGGTTCTTGTTTCAGAAATATTAAATTCAAGCTACTGTTTGTCCCAAAATGAGTAGTAAACATAAAACAGAACACATCAGTATATCAGACTCAGAACACATCCGTGTCAACATTTTGAAATATCAGTTTTAGTTTCAGAAAAGAAATCTCAAGTCAGTTTCTATTTTCTATATATTCTATATTAAGTGGGCATTTTCATGATACATTGATTTTTTGAGTGTTTTTTTGTTTTGTATATCCATGTATCCCACAAAATAAAAATGCATTACTTGAGTACGGAGGTATATCTAAAGAGACACAATAAAAGTGAAAAAAGTGAAAACAATGAAAAAATCACTTTTTGGCGCTTTTTGGTCAAAATTTCAAAAAATATTAGATCAGGTTTAAAAAAAAAAAATCATCATCCCTAAGTTATTGTCTTTACATCATAATCTAGCAATTTGGGAATTTCTTACTCAAAATTATTTTTGTTAGCTTTGTTGAACATTTTTGGTCAAAATTGATGCACAATTTGGATTCTCTGACCCATTTCCTTTCCAAAAATGTATACTTTTATATGCATTTGATTAATAGTTCAATAATTACAGCACTCACAAAATTCAAAAAATCAAGTCAAAACTTCCTTAAGTTCCCCCTTAACCCTAACACTCTTGAGTACTACGAATTACTACGATGCGGTGTGCTTGTGTCACCCGGCTTGGCAGTTTTTTGATGAAATAATGGCCCCAGGGTATATACATGGCGGAGTATCCCCCCGTGGCCTAGCGGTAGATCGTCTGCCTTTGAACCCAGAGGTCTGAGGTTTGAGCCCCGGGGCGTGGGGGCACTTTTTCCCCTCGCTATTTGGCCGCGAAAAAAAATTCTTTGGAAAAGGTGCCTCGGGGGTTAGCGTTAAAACAAGAGAAGAAATAGGTGTCCATTCCTTGCAAAAAGTGGTATGTTTTGGGTGCAGTTATTGATGATGGCTTTTGAATGAAGATTTTGCGGTGATAACACACATATTTGGGATCACTTATTTAAACTTATTTAATTTTGAAGACAATTTTGAAAACAATTAAATGGTTTAGACACATCTCCATATACATACAGAAAGCGCTCTCCCCTCCTATCCCCTGGATGTAAACTTACCTTAGCTAAGCTAAAAGCTGCCTTCATGCGCACCCTGTAGAAACACTGGTCATTCTCAATAGCGTCCGTCAGCGCAATAACAGACGATTGACTTGCAAAACTTTCCAGACTCTTGATGGCCTACATTAAAGCAAAAGTAGAAATATATGTGTATAACTCTCCAGACTCTTGATGGCCTACATTAAAGCAAAAATAGAAAAAATATGTGTATAACTCTCCAGACTCTTGATGGCCTACATTAAAGCAAAAGTAGAAATATATGTGTATAACTCTCCAGACTCTTGATGGCCTACATTAAAGCAAAAGTAGAAATATATGTGTATAACTCTCCAGTAGAAATATATGTGTATAACTCTCCAGACTCTTGATGGCCTACATTAAAGCAAAAGTAGAAATATATGTGTATAACTCTCCAGACTCTTGATGGCCTACATTAAAGCAAAAGTAGAAATATATGTATAACTCTCCAGACTCTTGATGGCCTACATTAAAGCAAAAGTAGAAATATATGTGTATAACTCTCCAGACTCTTGATGGCCTACATTAAAGCAAAAGTAGAAATATATGTGTATAACTCTCCAGACTCTTGATGGCCTACATTAAAGCAAAAGTAGAAATATATGTATAACTCTCCAGACTCTTGATGGCCTACATTAAAGCAAAAGTAGAAATATATGTGTATAACTCTCCAGACTCTTGATGGCCTACATTAAAGCAAAAGTAGAAATATATGTGTATAACTCTCCAGACTCTTGATGGCCTACATTAAAGCAAAAGTAGAAATATATGTGTATAACTCTCCAGACTCTTGATGGCCTACATTAAAGCAAAAGTAGAAATATATGTGTATAACTCTCCAGACTCTTGATGGCCTACATTAAATCAAAAGTAGAAATATATGTGTATAACTCTCCAGACTCTTGATGGCCTACATTAAAGCGAAAGTAGAAATATATGTGCATAACTCTCCAGACTCTTGATGGCCTACATTAAAGCAAAAGTAGAAATATATGTATATAACTCTCCAGACTCTTGATGGCCTACATTAAAGCAAAAGTAGAAAGATATGTGTATAACTCTCCAGACTCTTGATGGCCTACATTAAAGCAATTTTTTAGTAGAAATATATGTGTATATGGTGAAGGCCAATGGTTTTTTGCGTACGAATGTTCATTGTTTTCAACCTCTATGCGGTATGTGTTGCAGAGTTTGCATAACCCGTGGCAAGTCTTATGTAACTCAATAACAAAAATATTTGTGTGGTGTGTGGGATGGGTTGCCGAATTAGCATAACCAGTGTGTGGGATAGGTTGCAGAATTAGCATAACCGGTAGCAAGTCTTATTTAACTCTATAACAAAAAATATTTGTGTGGTGTGTGGGATGGGTTGCCGAATTAGCATAACCGGTGTGTGGGATAGGTTGCAGAATTAGCATAACCGGTAGCAAGTCTTATTTAACTCTATAACAAAAATATTTGTGTGGTGTGTGGGATGGGTTGCCGAATTAGCATAACCGGTAGCAAGTCTTATTTAACTCTATAACAAAAATGTTTGTGTGGTGTGTGAAACGGGTTGCAGAATTTGCATAACCGGTAGCAAGTCTTATTTAACTCTATAACAAAAATGTTTGTGTGGTGTGTGGGATGGGTTGCCGAATTAGCATAACCTGTAGCAAGTCTTATTTAACTCTATAACAAAAATGTTTGTGTGGTGTGTGAAACGGGTTGCAGAATTTGCATAACCGGTAGCAAGTCTTATTTAACTCTATAACAAAAATGTTTGTGTGGTGTGTGGGATGGGTTGTAGAATTTGGAAAACCGGTAGCAAGTCTTATGCATATTCTATAACAAAAATGTATTTTTCAATGTCTTTATAGAACTGTCAAAATCTGCTGCAAAATTGAGGTACAGGTTTGTCAAGTTAAAGTTACAGCAAGATTTTTTGTTTGCATACTGCACTACATAAAAAGGAATTGTACCGTAACTTGAACAGCATGCTGCTATTTTTCCATGGTGACAAAAAAATCAAGTGCTGTTTACACAGCCAATACGTAATTTTTGTTTTTTGAAAGAATTCCTAATAATATGATGGGATGTTGTTAGGTTTTTCCTTGGGTCTGCTCAATTACACCATACATACCAATTTTTTTTTATTAAAGTAGGGGTCCCGCAAGCACAACATTGAGCATTATTTGTGAGAAAAATAATTATCGAGCAGAAATTACGTAATTATATAGAACAAAACATCATACTAGTCACAAAAACGAATAAAAACTGCCATCACTCAACATGCAATTTTTAAAATTCGCGGCGATCAAAAGTCCCGGTGTCGATGACGTCATGGGTATCGGTGCTCAAATTTGCGCATGTGAATTGTATAAACATGACTTCATCGACACCGGGACTTTCGATTGCCGCTAATTTTAAAAATTGCATGTTGAGAGATGCCGTTTTTTATTTGTTTTTGTCATAAGTGTGTTGTTTTGTTCTATATAATTACAAAAGTTGGGCTCGATAGTTATTTTTCTAACATATCATGCACAATTTTGTGCTTGCAGGACACCTCCTTTAACGCTTTCCAGGCGGCAGGCGGCTGCAGACGACATTCTAAAATTTCACAAAATGTTTCAAAAATGTCAAAATTATTGTATTTCATTACCATATTTGGAATCACCAAGATAAATGCATTGACATAAGTACAAACATGCCTAGTATTGAGTCAGTAATCCTTGAGATAGACTTTGAAAATTATGAAATGTTTCTGAAAAATCTGTTTTGTAATGGTAAAATTAATAGCCGCGTGGAAAGTGTTAAGGTCCTAATTACCTCTAGTTGAGCCACTATGTCTCTCTCATATCTCAACTGATACTGCCACTGGTAGTCTGGCTGCTGGAAGATCACCTGACGTAATATGGTCATCTCTGTATCGACACGGATCCATAATACTGGTGAATCAGCACTGAATAAATCCACAAGACATGAAGTAGTGTTACAGTCAAATATAGTGTGTGTGCCTTAAATACCACATTATTATTCCTACTTAATTTACTTTGTTGAAATGGTGAAATAACAGAAATAGTATTGCTTTAAGGAAACAAACAAACAAACAAACAAACAAACAACCAAACAACCCCCACTTCAAACTCAACTTACTCCATAGCACTGAGATCCATGTCCACCTCCTCTCCATTAATCAGCGGAATTTTCTTCTTCTTGTGTCTGCAGAATCAAAATACAATACATACCATATAAAGATTGGTTAGACAAGTAGGCAGGGTGACTTTCGACAAAACTGATTCACAATTCTTTGGTACGACTGTGAACGTGGGTGATTTGTATTAAGATATGGATTACAAAATGTATTCTCTTGTTACTATATTATGCAACACGGTGATTTTTCCCAATAGTCATTTTCAACGAGAACTACATCAAGAGTGCTCATCTTAATAAGGGTGAAATTACGGCTCCGAAGGTGACTACACTGGTAATCTACCAATGAATTCTTCTTCTTCTTGCTTCAGGATAATGCTTGACATCAAGGGTATAGATAATGTCCCAAATACTACCATATACAATATTAGGAAAATATTGTTCAAACACTTTGTAGGTCTAATGTGAAGTGTTCCCCTTTCTCCCTCAGATCAATGTTGAATCTCAAAATTAGTCCACCATTAGCACATGGCCTCACAACATTGATCAGCAGGGAAGGGGGGAAGTATGAGGAAGAGTAATCTTCAGGCAACCATAAACAAGTTTCTATTTTCACATGACTCAAAAAGTGCGCGTATTGTGGTACAAAATAACATGTCAATTAGGGTCCATATTCGAACACATTTTTTGCGCTAGCCCAATGGGGCTTGTACTTTATACTTGGAACTGGTAATCGATCGAACGAGTATGCGTTATTTATGGCTCCAAGTGTCACTTGGCACAGAAAACCTAATTGGTATAATTTTCAAACGGGTCCAGCCAAACGATGCTTTCATACTTTCATATTGATTGGATGAGAAGTGTGCCGCTTGGATATCATTGTGTATTGTATCAGGGGTATCAATTATATGCGCCTCCAGGTCCATCCGTGTTGATGGATTTGATTGGACGAGAAATGTGATATCAACGCCATAACAGTGTCATCGTATTGTACTTTTTGTAAACTTTTTAAAAAGCAAATTAGGGCATATTATATGTTATTTTGCCTATTTTGTCCGCAATCGGTTGTGAAGTCAACGCGAACGGTTTTTGTCGTCAAATTGGTTGCAGATTGACCGATCAGTGACACCGATATCATACATAGATAAAATGTGATATCGTATCCTGAAAAGCAAATCAGAGCACATTATATGATATTTAGCCTGTTTTGTCCGGAATTGGTTGAAGAAAGAAACAAATTCCTTGCGATTTCAACGTGAACGTGATTTATGTTTTCAAATTGGTTGCGGATTGACCGATCAGTAAAACAGATATAAATACGTAGCTTAAAATGTGATTTCGTATCCTAAAGCAAATCAGGGCACATTATATGATATTTTACATATTTTGTCTGCAATTGCTAGGAAAGAAAACCCTTTTTTTCCTTGCGATTTCAACTCGAACATCATTTATGTCGTCAAATTGGTCGCGGATTGACCGATTAGTGACACAGATATCATGCGTAGCTCAAAATGTGATATCGTATCCTGAAAAGCAAATCAGGGCACATTATATGATATTTTGCCTATTTTGTCCGCAATTGGTAGGAAAAAAAGTGTTTTTATTTATGTCGCCAAATTGGTTGCGGATTGACTGATCAGTGACACAGATATCATACGTACCTCAAAATGTGATATCTTATCCTAAAAAGCAAATCAGGGCACATTATGATATTTTGCCTATTTTGTCCGCACTTGGTAGGAAAAAAAGGGGTTTTCCTTGCGATTTCAACGCTGACGTCATTTATTTAGTCAAATTGGTTGCGGATTGACCGATTAGTGACACTGATATCATACGTAGCTCAAAATGTGATGTCGTATCCTAAAATAAATTGTGGCACATTATTGCCTATTTAACCTATATGTGTGGTGGCATGGGAAAACCCTTCACATGGTCATTTTCTAGCAACTTGGGTTTTTTTCTATGGCAGAGAGCTTCATAATCTACTGAGTATTGGACTGTTTAAATTTTTCAGAAATTCCATCTAGAACTACAGTTATAGTATTTCAAAGTCGGCAAGTTTAAACGCAACACTAAAAATTGAAACTGACAATTCAAAGGCGTACACAAAATCTTTTAACTGCTCTTATAATAACAAAACTACATTGTTATGTCACACAGAATAGCTTGTCATATGAAAAGGACTTTTGATATGAACCTATTTTTTTGCGATATTATTAACAATTGTAAGTTCTCCACTTTCAAAATCTTTACAATGCATTGTCGGAATTCACAAGTGGTTACCATGGTAACAATGTCATTTTACGTAGCATTTTACACATAGCATTTTACACATAAAATTTGATAAACCAGGTTCAGAAAAGTACTAAAATAAACTTAACATCTGGAATTTTGCATAAAAAACTCCTAGAGACTAAAGTTCAAGGTATAATCTCTATCTTAGGACCAAAGTTGGAAAATTGACTTGGAACTTATTTTTTAGGAATATTTTGGTATGACCCAGATATCTCAATATTAACACTAGCGACTTCCGACGGGTTTTCCCATACCACCACACATATGTGACCCGTCACGTCAAAATGGACATGTTGGAGGCCCGAGTCAATTCTGAGTTATTGGTATGATTTGAAAGAGAACATTTTAAGCTTTGAAATGATACCTTGTTGAATGTAATCGGACTTTGTAATCACAATATATGAATTGAAGAAGCATATTTTTGTCTATTATTTTCTTTATGTTTCACCAAATATATTGCCCTCTATCTAAAAACTGTGTTTGCCGACAACATGTCCTTTTTGACGCGACTGGTCACATATAGCCTATACCGTATTTAAGAACAACTGCTTTTCTCAAAACTATTCAAGTCTTTCATTTGTACTAGCACTTCCCTTTTTAAAGGTTTTTTATCCTAAGATAGTATAGATGAGGTGACCGTTGTTTACATCCAATGTTTATCAACAACGGCAACGATCGAAGGGACTGGACTGTCGATACACGCTTGAGGGAACACCATATGACCACAACACTGTCCGCTATGTCGTATTGCCCTTTATAATGCTTTGGCGCGAGTTTTAAAAGCATGGGTCCTAAACAAAACAGGATGCGCGCGCAAACTGCCGGGCAAAGAACAATGGCAACTAGCCACGTTTTGCCCGGTGTGACGTCACCTGTCACCCCATCTATAGGTAATTGATATCAACACTAATAATCCCAGAGCATTACCTGTCTATCTAACAGTGTTTCTGATTGGTCAATAACAAATATTTATATGAATAACCTCTATTGGTTTATAACAAATATAAATATATAAATAACCAATTGAAATACAGCAGCTTCTCAAAAAGTTCACGCCAAACTTCATGAGGGTATAATCACTCTAAGAATGTCTCCGATTGGTACAAGAAATAATGTGTCCATCTTTCTGACCAATCCGCTGGTAGTTCTCAGGGGCTTAATAAAACCCATCATAGAGCTTTGTAAAATACATCCCTCAGGGGCAAAGTGCAGCTTAAGATTCGCCCCCGGATCATTTACACTCCTCCATGGAAGCAAGTTTGTTCCTGGACCATGTTTATTTTGAGCCCTGCATGCAGATGAACATTGTTGTAGTTAAGAGCACGCTGAATAAACCATGTATGGATGATTGGCCAAGATACATTACACACACATTGATACTGAGTAGCACACAGTAAGCAATGATTTTTCAATTTACGAACCCATTTGGTGTGTTCTTTTGACCGATATTTTATTGAAAAGCCATCACTTCATTCCCTATCATAATCAATATTGGCTTTTTATCAAAGTTGGACAGCTAATTAATTATATGAGAGAAAGAAGTATAAATGGTTAATAGGCCTACTGTAATATTGTAATACTGTTTCACGGGGTAACGGCGAATGGGAGCTTTTTTTAAAAGAAATTGTCATCACGAAGAAGCTATTTCGATTAACGAATTAGCTGTCCAACTTTGATAAAAAGCCAATATTGATAGGGAATGAAGTGATGGCTTTTCAATAAAATATCGGTCAAAATAACACACCAAATCGCACCAAATGGGTTCGTAAATTGATTTTTTTTCTTCTAAATATGAGGGGGCCTCATACTCCCCCCTGTCCACGGAAACGCGAAGGGCGGTGCTTCGCGCACCGCTTTGTATAGTAACAATTTCATTTCTTAAACTTTATTTTGCCCCCTATCAAAATACCCTGGCACCGCCCCTGATGATTACTGAACCAATACTAGGCATGTTTGTACTTATTTCAATGTATTTCTCATGGTCATTCCAAATATTGTAATGAAATTCAATAATTTTGATATTATTGAAACATTTTGTGAAATTTTGGAATGCCGTCTGCAGACGCCTGCCTCGTGGAAAGTGTTAAGAGCCATCACAACTTTAAAGGGCATTGAGAGATGCATCGATATACTAAATGAGCAAATAACGCAAAGATAATCATCAACATAGCCCAAATACAAAATGTCATACAATTCCGACATCGCCTTCATGCCAAATAAGCAAATAACGGCACTTCCGGGTTGAGATTTGCCGCGAAAGTCTGCATGTAAAACGATAGCATAACTTCCGAATTCGGCACCTTTTCGAATGTTGGTAAACTGTTTCAGATGGTAGTTAGTATATGCCTAATAAGTATTACTTTGATGCAAAAAACCTGATTTCCAGGATAATTGAGGGCGCACTCCCATACGTATCTCTCAATACCCCTTTAAAGCATTCACTCAACGGTCATAGAATGGGAACGAGATTTGCGCAATTAATGTATATATATCTCAGATTTTGTTATACTGATCATTGATTTTGAATTAGCTTACATATAAGCACCTGGCCAGGAACTTTTTGTGTGTGATAGGTGTAGAGCAAATCATCTTTTGCGCAATACCTAACAAATCAAACCTTAAAACTAACCCTTATACTCTTTGTCAACACAGAGTTGGGAGGTGACATCAGCACCTAATCTGATAATAGGCGCAGTGCTTTCTGCGTCACGGCCAACTATCTTCTTTGATCGTGCTGATGCAAATGCATCATATTTGAATTGTGCATGCAATATCATGATGTGTCCACTAGAAAATGCACTGGGGATTGGGGGTGGAAGAGGGAGTGGTACCATCTTCAATGAAATCAGCAGTCATTAAGCCTCTACTCAAGAAACAGAGCTTGGATTGTAATGTCTTAAAAAAAAAAAATTATCGTCCTGTTAGCAATCTATCCTTCATCTCGAAAGTTCTTGAGCGTGCTGTGGCTAAGCAGCTGAAGCAGCATATGTCTGATCACAACTTGCAAGAACAATTTCAATCGGCATACAAACAATTCCATAGCACGGAATCTGCTTTGCTGAGGGTCCACAATGACATACTATGTGCAATGGAGAATCAGGGTGTCACCGTGCTAGTACTTTTGGATCTTAGCAGTGCATTTGACACTATCGACCATGCAATATTACTTGCCAGAATGCAACATCGTCTAGGAATAAGTGGTCCCATCTTGGACTGGTTTAAATCATATCTTTCGGATCGGACTCAATGTGTGCATATTAATGGAAAGTCTTCTGCTCCACAACATCTACAATATGGCGTACCGCAAGGGTCAGTGCTTGGGCCTCTACTATTTTCCATCTACATTCTGCCACTTGGGGACATTATTCGTAGACACCAAATGGAGTTACACATCTACGCGGATGACACTCAAGTTTATCTGTCTGTCTGTCCAACAACTCCCAATGGTGTCAAGCTTGCTGTATCTAGACTTGAACAGTGTGTAAAGGACATCAATGAGTGGATGTCAGCTAATTTTCTCAAGCTGAATGGTGATAAAACAGAGGTCATTATGCTCGGTTTTAAAACCCAACTTGCCAAGATTAATCTCTTAAATGTGAATATCGCTGGCATCGACATACCTATCAAATCTGATCCTGTGAGGAATCTTGGGGTTATGTTTGACTCCGGTTTGACAATGGCAGCTCAAGTTGCTAATATTACCAGATCGGCAAGTTTCCAACTCAGAAACATCGGTAAGGCCCGGAGAATGTTAACCACGGATTCCACTAAAATTGCTGTGCACACATTGGTCACTTCAAGACTTGACTACTGCAACAGCTTACTAGCTGGCATAAGCAAGACTCTCATCACAAGACTTCAGAATGTGCAACGAACTGCAGCACGGTTGGTGATGAGAAAGAGAAAGTATGACCCTATATCTCAAGATCTTGTTCACCTTCATTGGCTTCCGATTGAGTATAGGATTGATTTCAAGATTTTAGTCCTCACATATAAATCTCTCCATCAACAAACACCGGACTATCTTGCAAACTTGCTCCATGTTCAGACTGGTCGCAGGTGTCTACGCTCCACCTCTTCTGCACCACATTTGGTTGAACCCAGAACTCACCTTATCACATTTGCTGATCGTGCCTTCTCATCCTATGCTCCTCGTCAATGGAACCGGCTTCCTGATCATATCAGAAATGCAGATTCCATCAACATATTTAAACGACTTTTAAAATGTCATCTTTTTGAACATGCTTTTGTAAAGTAGTTTTCTCTGTGGTACACTGTGCCAAAGCGCCTTAGTACAAGTTTCTTGGTTCTGGCGCTATATAAATTTCAGTGATTGATTGATTGATTGATTGGAAGGCTGGGGATTGGAGGTTAGGGGTTGGGTTGGGGTTGGTTTTCTTGTGCCTAATACTGTGTAATTCAACATTTTTCTTTTCTTTCGGCAGCCCTGGTGTTACTGCCTGATTTTTATTTTTTCACATACTATTCACAACTTAGTCTCGTACAAACATAATTACAAATACGAAATAAATAAATACAATATATATACGCAGTAATGGAAATACCCACATGACTGTCAACCTGGGGTTGACGAGCATGTGTGTCGCAGCTATATTAATACTATTGTATGTACTGATCATAACAGTAGTATAGCTTTATTCCGTAATAATAAGAGCAATTAAAATCATGTCTTGACCAGTTCACCCCTCGCTAGTCAGTCTAGTGGTTGGCTTACATGCTTTACAATGCAGAGGTCCATGGTTCGATTCCCACTAGGACCCCTTTTTCAACTGATTCATTTCTTTTTATAAATGTTGGGTCAGAACATAGACGGTAACCGTCTATGGTTACCGTCTATGGTTAGAAATATTCTAATTCCACAAATCCTATAGTCAACCCCGGGTGGAAAGTCATGTGGGTATTTCCATCGCTGCGTATATATACATGTAAAACCAAAACCAAAATATACAGCACACTTCATGGCTAATATGAAAAAATGCATATCTTCAATATAATAACATTTAAAACATATTCTTTACTCCTCACAACATTGTTCCAATTATTAAGCAAGATAGATATTAATGAATAAGATAATATAATTGTGTTCAATTTCAAAATATTATATAAAGGATTATTATAATGGCAAATTATTTATCACAGTACGTATTATGAATAAATTAAACACATGTCAGTAAACTAATGCATTACGTGACATGTTGTGACATGATACTAATAATAATGGAAAGTTTTGAATATTCAATGATAACTTTTCCACATACCCAAAAAGAAGACAAATTGTCTAAGAAATTGGCATTTACTGTATCATTTGCTACTGTTACATTTTCTGAAGAGCATTGGTGTGCTGAGTCATGTTATCTGCTTTTTGTTGTTGTTTGTTTTTTGTTTGTTTTTCTTTCGATGATTTGAGACTATTTCCACGACAGTGTACAAATAGGGATTAATGGCTGAATTCAATGGTAACACAACAGTCACTGACCATGCATACACTGCTGGAGGCAATTCAATGACCCGTGCTTGAACAAGTATTCCCATGGTGATTAATGGAGCCCAAAACATGAAGTTGGTGACCACTATGGCTGTGACTTTAACAGTGAGTCTGATCTGCTTTTCCCGATCATAAGGTTGTCCAGATTGTTCAGCAGACTTGATAACAGTCCTCACAATCACTATATAACATACAAGTATTGTAAGGTAACATAAGCAGTTGAGGCCGAGGAAAAGTGCAGTTGAAAAGTACAAGCCATTATCAAGCCCAGTATATTTAGTAGTATATGTGTCTTTATCATACCAAATGTCTACATTTTCTTGATCGATCCTTGTCAAATTATATGCAGTAAAGAATGTTTTGGTTAAAGCTAATGGCAAACCAATGCACACATGTGAGTTATCATAAAACTTAAAGTTCCTTCCAGATAAAAAGGATGGAACAACACCTAAAGCCAGTGAAAACACCCATATCAGCATAGCAGTCACTATTGTAGACTGTTTACCCAATTTCTTAGCAGAGTAAGGAAATCTAATGTTGATAAACCGATCTACTGTTAATAATGTTACAAAGAATACAGATCCTTCTGTAGATATTATGGATATTGCACCAGAGATCCTGCAGGTTATACCAGACCTCCAGGTTTCAGATTGCATGGGGAAATATTCACCAAAGTATATATCAGCACATGCAATGATTAACATGTATATGCCCATCAGTGAATCAGACAGGGCTAGATTGATGAGTAGTATGTCTTGCACTTTGTAATTTTTAGTATTTTTCTTCCGCCAAACTAAAACAAATATGTTTCCCCCGAGTGCATTAATACCAATAAACCACATCAGGATTACCAACGACCTGTCTGATAATAGCCTATCACATGTGAGATATGGAGATCTTTTACCCCCAGCACTACAAAGAACATCATCAGGCACATAGCACTCACATATCTCATGTTGATTTACAGCCAATTCAGAATTATTAGGGAGGGCAAAGAAAGTACCACGAGTTATGTGTATCAATGGATTGTCTTGTAGATTTATGACATTCAAATGAATTAGGTGTTGCAAATATGGACATTCTTTCAACCTATTGTCAGACAAATAAAGGAGAACAAGGTTCCCTGTATCTTTGAATATGTCATATCCAATCTTTGTTAACTTATTGTTTTGCAGCCATAGAAAGCGCAGATTGAGTAACCCATACAAAGCATTTGTGCCTAACCATTCTAAACTGTTATGAGACAAATCAAGATATTCAAGACTGTGACACCCATTCAATAAACCATCAGGCAGTTCTATCAACATGTCTGTAGAGAGAGAGAGGTATATCATATGATTCAAATTACTGAATTGGTGAGAATTTAGTACGACTAGTTGATTTCCATCCAGATGCAAATCCATCAAGATATCCAATTTCCAAAATAAATTACCAGGCAATGTGGTCAACTTATTGTTACAGACTGACAGTATAGTCACACTTCCCAGCTCCCAGAACAAATTACCTGGCAATGTGGTCAATTTATTGTTTTCCAAATACAATTGTGTCAAATTTGATAGATCCCAGAACAAATAACCTGGCAATGTGTTCAATTCATTGTCATCCAAATCCAGCCGTGTCAATTGTCCCAACCCTCTAAATGTGCTCTCATATAAGGTAACCAATTGGTTTCCAGACAAATACAATTCAGTCAAATTTGTTAGATCCCAGAACAAATTACCTGGCAATGTGGTCAATTTATTGTCATACAAATTCAGTAGTGTTAAATGTCCCAACCCTCTAAATGTGCTCTCATATAAAGTAACCAATTGGTTTCTATACAAGTATAGTTCATTCAATTTTGTTAGTTTCCAGAACAAATTACCTGGCAATGTGGTCAATTTATTGTCATACAAATCCAGCCATGTCAAATGTCCCAACCCTCTAAATGTGCTCTCATTTAAGGAGACCAATTGGTTTCCATCCAAATGTAATTCAGTCAAATTTGTTAGGTCCCAGAACAAATTACCTGGCAATGTGGTCAATTTATTGTCATACAAATTTAGTAGTGTCAAATGTCCCAACCCTCTAAATGTGCTCTCATTTAAGGTAACCAATTGGTTTCCATACAAGTACAATTTATTCAAATTTGTTAGGTCCCAGAACAAATTACCTGACAATGTGGTCAATTTATTGTCCTGCAAATCCACCTGTGTCAAATGTCCTAACCCTCTAAATGTGCTCTCATTTAAGGTAACCAATTGGTTTTCATACAAATACAATTCATTCAATTTTGTTAGGTCCCAGAACAAATTACCTGGCAATGTGGTCAATTCATTGTCATCCAAATTCAGTAGTGTTAAATGTCCCAACCCTCTAAATGTGCTCTCATTTAAGGTAACCAATTGGTTTCTATACAAGTCTAGTTCATTCAATTTTGCTAGGTCCCAGAACAAATTACCTGGCAATGTGGTCAATTTATTGTCATACAAATTCAGTAGTGTCAAATGTCCTAACCCTCTAAATGTGCTCTCATTTAAGGTGACCAATTGGTTTCCATCCAAATACAATTCAGTCAAATTTGTCAGGTCCCAGAACAAATTACCTGGCAATGTGGTCAATTTATTGACATACAAATTCAGTAGTGTCAAATGTCCCAACCCTCTAAATGTGCTCTCATTTAAGGTAACCAATTGGTTTTCTAACAAATACAAATCATTCAAATTTATAAGGTCCCAGAACAAACAACCTGGCAATGTGATCAATTTATTGTCATCCAAATCCAGCCGTGTCAATTGTCCCAACCCTCTAAATGTGCTCTTATATAAGGTAACCAATTGGTTTCTATACAAGTATAGTTCATTCAATTTTGTTAGGTCCCAGAACAAATTACCTGGCAATGTGGTCAATTTATTGTCATACAAATTCAGTAGTGTCAATTGTCCTAACCCTCTAAATGTGCTCTCCTTTAAGGTAATCAATTGGTTTCCATCCAAATACAATTCAGTCAAATTTGTTAGATCCCAGAACAAATTACCTGGCAATGTGGTCAATTTATTGTCCTGCAAATCCACCTGTGTCAAATGTCCCAACCCTCTAAATGTGCTCTCATATAAGGTAACCAATTGGTTTCCATACAATTCCAATTTATTCAAATTTGTCAGGTCCCAGAACAAACTGCCTGGCAATGTGGTCAATTTATTGTCATTCAGAGACAGATTTCTCAAATGTCCTAACCTTCTAAATGTGCTCTCCTTTAAGGTAACCAATTGGTTTCCATACAAGTGCAATTTATTTAAATTTGTTAGGTCCCAGAACAAATTACCTGGCAATGTGGTCAATTTATTGTCCTGCAAATCCACCTGTGTCAAATGTCCTAACCCTCTAAATGTGCTCTCATATAAGGTAACCAATTGGTTTTTATACAGGCTTAGTACAGTCAAATTTCTGAGCTCCCAAAACAAATCAATTGCCAATGTATTTAATTCATTATCATGCAGATATAGTTTAGTTAGCATCACCAGATCTCGAAATACACCACCATCAAGTTGAACCAATTGATTCCCATGCAGGTTCAGTACACTGAGATACAAACCAAGAAATACGTCTGCATGGAGGGTTGCAATGTGATTTTCATGCAAGTATAGCACTTGCAAATCATAAAGTCCTTGGAATGAATTGACATCAATTTTCACTATAACCTTACTGCTTAGATCTAGAATGGATGTGCCAATTGGGTAAACAATCATCACTTCTTTTGTTAGGTTCAAACCATTATCAGAACACTGAAAGATTACTTCCTGTTTGCCAAGCAAGGCATTACAATCAGATGGAAATACAGGCCTACAGCTATAATCAGAGTCCAGGTCACATGTAATTTGACTAGTATACCCTTTAACATATTTGCAATCTGGTGTCTGATTCCCTTTTTGATTGGGCAAGATATCGTCATTAGATTCCGGGCACGGAGGGGCCGATTCTAATGTCGATATCCAACTTAGTGAAATACTGGCACTACCTCGAAGATTGAGAAGAAACCGTTTCTGACGCAGCATAGCACTGCAAACGGAATCTAACTTAGTGAATACCACATACTTATTACTACAATCTAACATATCCCCTTGTCTTTCAATATAAAAGAAAACAGAATTACTAGAAATCGCACTGCCTAGAATGTTAACACGAGCGTAATATCCTAAGGACACATTGACCTGCATGCTGCAAGAGTCCTCAGCACTTCCACGTAAGACAATCGCTCCTGTTGCATTTCTATCTTCAATATGACATCCGTCAGTTACGCTGCTGTTTGTATCCCGCAATGGTAATACAGACATTTGAGCTCTAGCTCCATGTTGCTCAAGGATTATGTTGTATTGAAAAACAGCTGACAATACGATGACTGACAGTCGCAGAATTAACTTGAGGATGCGAGAAGCCATGATCAGTGATGATTTTGTCCTCAAATATGGTTATTAGTAATTAAGCTCTCTCACACTGGAGCAGACTAGTGACCATCCAACAATCGTTTTCTGATATTTAAAAAAGCATTTAAAAACAGATCATCAGTCACTTAAATCACAGTGAATAACATCCTTATTCTGATGAATTTACAAACATGAGAAAGATATATTCTACAAACATATAAGAGAGACTGATGGATAATTAGTCCTCACCATGTGTGAACTGGCTTAATGTGCTGATCACCATACATAAAACTTAAGAGTACCATACATGGGTATTTGTACGCAATTTTGTGAGCATGACAATGTATTTGCTGGTTAACGCCTTAACATCAAACAATGGCACAAATAGCACTGCAGGATTGTCAAATTATACTGTTTACTGCCTCCTCTGATCGCGCAGTGTTTCAATTTCCGTTTTGATAGCTGCCAGTGTTTTCACGTTATGAGCAATTACATGTATGCAATACAAGCACTTCTCTGATGCAGATGTGATGCAACATTGCTGCACTTAAAATGGCCTCGCGACAAGTTATATCTACTTTACATAAAAGTAGTAGCTCACGATTTGCGACAAGTTATATCTACTTTACATAAAAGTAGTAGCTCACGATTTGCGACAAGTTATATCTACTTTACATAAAAGTAGTAGCTCACGATTTGCGACAAGTTATATCTACTATACATGAAAGTAGTAGCTCACGATTTGCGACAAGTTATATCTACTATACATAAAAGTAGTAGCTCACGATTTAGGACAAGTTATATCTACTTTACATAAAAGTAGTAGCTCACGATTTTGAAATCCACACTGCAGTCAATTAGGACTCTGAAGTATACGCTGTTGATGTAGGATGCGGAAAGAAAGCCAGATGTGAAGAGCAGCAGGTGATACCGGATATGGTTGAAAATTGTTGGTGCAGTTGTATTATTTTCACGGATCAAGTTTTTTTGACTGTGAGATCAACAGACTCACAAAACGTTATAGAGTATACAGAAACTGTTTGTGTACTTGCGAAATAACAAATCCATCTTTTTTCAACGCATACAAATATCTGCAAATGTACAATTTGCTTATACCGAGTGTCCGAATCTGATTCAGTAGAACATTTGATGGCTTCCAATATTGCCCAACATGGTGCGTTACCTATATCAATAATTATTTCCATACACTTCACAGAAAATATGTTGGATCTACGCAGGAAAACGGGATTCCAATTTCCAGCTCACATTAAGGGGGCTGTGGACTCTCAGGTACAGCCTCCGTAAAACTGCCGTAACTTCTTCAATATTCATTTAATCTTTATAAATGTATACAGTTTTTTGCAGAAAAGGGTTCAATGAATCCAACCATGATAATAAAATTGACCATTTTGGAAAAAATTATAAAAAACATGTTTTTTGACCCATTTTAGGTTTGGAAAAGATAACTCAAAATATATTTTGTTAAATTTTGTCATAGTAGTTTTATGATAATCCTGATAACATTCCCCAGGAGCGTTTTTTTTTTTTTAATATCTTATTTTTTATTTTTTGAGTTACAGACCAAAAGGTGCCAAAAAATGTGATTTTCATGATTTTGGCGGTAAAAAATCACATTTTTTGGATGCCAATGTTCACCCAAAGATGAAATGTCGCATACAGACTTGCTTAATCTATCTGTGTAAATATCACCCGTAGACGATCACACAAAAACAGCATTGTGTTAACTACCTCAAGTTTGCAGACTCATTCAATTGTTCACAATAGAGACGTCGCAGAGCAAAATCGCTGATATTCGACTTGACTTACAAGTGTATATTGTTGACGACTTCAAGCAAATTATACACAGCATCTACTCCGCACTCTGTGGTATCACAAAACTCAGTAGAATAATATAGTAGAATTCACCCTGCAAGACTGTTGGGCTATAACACGCATGCGTCTTAATTGATCTGTACCACCAGCATGACACTCCAACTCCCCATATTAGCAATGGATCTAATAATACCTATTGTTCAGTTTCCTAGCTCTTCCTAATAAAAAGCCTATTGATCAAGCGTGCATAATAGCCACTTTACCACCAGACGCTAGAATTTAACACACAAATAGTTGTTTTTGCAGTTGCCTTGTGTCAAGCGAGATACATGTATATATCATTTCATTTATTTCATTAAGGCCTGCCAACCCATGCTCAAATCATACACCACATGTTTTTCATAAAACACAGTAAATTGGAAGGCGGAAAGGCAAGAGTCCTAGAGCAGGGCTCCTCCCTTTTTCCGCCTGTTCCTGGATTAGAGAAACCCAAATTAGAACCCCTTGCAAACGCAAACACACTGAGAACAATACAATAATAATGTCGAACCCGACTGAAATTGAGACTTGAGGCTAGTCCTAAAATTTTCTTTTGTATAGCCGAAACCCGGCCTATAACACATATTTGCGATCATTTTTGAACTACTATTTTATCCTCACTTATTATTAGATTGGAATAGAATTTTGAATAAGGCCACCAGCCTAATTAGGGTGATTATGGACCTTTTTCCCCCCGCTCCTCAGACAGGCATCATCCGATAAATTAGAGCGCACCACACACCTGTAACAAATGTCAACCTTTTTTGAACGTGTCGTTCACTCATTATTTTGATTTTAATCCATTTTACTTTGACAAACCGAAAAAACACTGCCAAACAAGTACTTGGCTTTGACATCTCGTCAAGGACAAATACTTGCCTAGCCCCCCCCCCCCCCCCCCCCACCCCCGAATAACAACCTGCGACTGTGTGACATTATGGGCAAGTCAGCGAAGTTAATGTTTCGCTAGAGGAAAACGCCTTGCCCCTGGGTTGCTATTGAAGTAACATAAGGCCTCGGCCCAATTGCTTAAGAGACGTTCATTTCTCTTTGGGGAAAAGTGTACGGAGTCCCAGCAATAGAGTGTGTGGTCACATGGTGCAATATTATGAGAATGACTAATAAAGCACACGTTATCCAACCCACGGCACACCCCATGAGCGTACTCGTTCACATTCTTAGTAGCCCTCTTTCCCGCCCCTACCTTACTTTCAAACAGGTAAAAGGCTCTAGGTAGTATGTCAGACCATATGATCCTAGTGTTCGGGTACAACTGTCTAATGGCCTCCAAGTTTTCTGCAATCTGCGAGCGTAATAGCCCGATCTTTGTGTGAAAGATATCATTTGTACCTATATGGATGATGATGGTTGTAGGAAAATGTGTCCTACGTAGGAAACTGGTCAGCTTACCACGAAGCTCAGCTAGTTTACCACCCCCGAAACCATACCATGTCACCTGACCACCACCCCTTAGCTGCACCTTCCTGCCTGATACGCGGCCCACCATGCTATCCCCTATGACCAATGTGCGCATCATACCTGCAGAATGACAGATTGCAAAAACAACAAAATTTCAGAAAATTGTGAAGTGCAAATTATAATTTCACATTATAATCAACCGCTTACACAACCATGAGGGAACTCTAAAAAATAGAAACAAGTTGCCCTGGTCTGATATAAAGCTTAAATGCTGCACTTTTCCACCTTCCCAGAGCCTGAATTTGATCGTCGGACAACCCGCACATTGCAGCTGATGTGGCTGCCCCAATCCTGAAACTATGGGGACTAAACCCTGCCGGATGGAGGCCCAGTACATTTATTGGGTTTTTTTAAGGTGTGAGAAAATTGCCCCCTAGTTAGTGGGCCCCCGTTGAAATGGACAAAGAGTGGGCCTGGACGGTTTTCACGTATTTGCAAAAATTCAGTGATTGCAACCACTGGGCATAACATGGGGTTCTGCGCCCGTTGAAAAAACAATGGTACTGAGACCCCCCTCTGATCTGTTTTAGAAAACCGTATTCTCACCTCCATACCCCCGTCTTTGAAAGTGATATCGGAGATTGTGATTATACGTGAAGTGTCCGCAGACTTACTAGGACTGGTGAGTTCCCCCACCCTCAAAAATCCAAAAAAAGACAGCATAAATGCGGCCTTAAAGAGTGTAATTTCGTATGCGGACCAACAAACTGAAGGTAAGACCCCTATTAGTTTACATAACAGCGTGTATGTGATTGGCCGTCTACTATCCGTGCGGTTACCCTGACGCTTACAACCCTATTTCATTTTCTTGATAATAAAGCAATCGGTTGGGTCTGGCCACAAATTTATTTTGTGGACAAACGAAAGGGCAGCCAAATGGGTGAAGATTGATGAGGGAGCCCACCCACCGAGCGACATAAATGCAATATAGGACATAATATCCCTGTATGACCCAGGCCACATTTGCTCTAAGTTATACTGGAATCTGAAATCTATAAACTTATTGACGCAACCTGTGTAAGTCGCCTGGGTGCTTGGAGCTAATGACGCACTTAACAAACGCTGCGACTCTGCATTTAAAGTGTCCAAAGAAACGGCGGCACTGGTGTCCCGACTGTTGACGCATGGGGTGCCACATCCCGAAACGCTCCATCTGAAATCGAGAAAGAGCGTCAGCGATAACGTTACGTTTTCCCGGGATGTGTTTTGCGCAAAATAAAATGTTTTGTTTCAAGCATTGTAAGACCATGAAACGCAACAACTTCATGACATGAGGGCACTTTGACGTTTGCTTATTAATAATAGCAACTACGGCCTCATTATCGCAGCGTAGTATGATACGTTTCCCCCGTAACAGGTGGCCCCAGAGTACAATCGCGATAACAATAGGAAACAATTCTAACCAAGTTATGGATTGTGTGTGCCCTAACGTCCCTGGCCAACTACTCTAAAACCACCGTCCCTTGAAGAACCGTCCACACCCCAAGCTCGCACTAGCATCTGTAAATAATTCTAAATCCTCGTCACCCACCCACATTTGATCTGGGATTATTGCGACCCCATTAAAATTCTGCAGAAAGACTAACCACATTTTTAAATCTGCAGTCGCCCCCTTTGTCAACCTAACTAAATGCCAGTGTTTCTTCACGCCACATGTTAGGTTGATGAGCCTGCGAAGGAATGTTCTCCCAGGTGAAATTGCTTTGCACACAAAAGATAAAGACCCGATCAATGACTGTAAACCCCTCAATGAAATCTTATCCGACTGTAAAGCCTTCTCGATTTTTGCCGATATTGATTTAACCTTATCTATCGGGATGGACACCAATTGACGGGCAGAGTCTATTTCGAGACCCAAATACACTAATTTTGACGTAGGGCTTACCGACTTTTCTGAGGATAATGGAACCCCTAAGTCTATGCATAACTTAGAAAAACAATCAAACAGCATGCTACATGACCCCTTTGATTGACCTTTGACCCCTACGAAAATGTAGTCATCCGCGTAATGTGACACCATCCCTGACCCCGAAACCTTTTGACGACCCATTCCACAAATGTTGAAAATGTCTCAAATAAAGCCGGTGAACAAGACGCTCCCATCGAGAGCACCTTGTCCACGAAGAACTGATCCCCCACCCTAATACCTAACAATTCAAAGTCCGCGGGATGTACCGGTAACAACCTGAACGCAGATTCGATATCTGCTTTGGCCATTAACGAATGAGGCCCGGCACTCGCCACTAAACCTACGGCTGTATCAAAACTAGCATATTTGACATAACACATATTGGGGTCAATGCCATCGTTTATCGATGACCCCTCCGGATAAGATAAGTGTTGGATCAATCTAAATTTACCCGGTTGCGGTTTTGGAATTAAGCCAATAGGGGAGACAATAAGTCTATCCAGAGGTCTGGATTTGAATGGACCTGCAATACGGCCCAACCCAATTTCTTTATCCAATTTTTTCAAGACCGCATCGGAATCTAAACTGACCGATTTCAAATTAGGTGAATCCCGTGCCGCCCTTACACCCTCATACCCCAACTTAAAACCATGAGAAAAAACATTTAATAACACCCCCGCAGCTATTTTATCAGGATAATTGTTCAACCACGGCTCTATGGCCTTCACAATAATAGGGGATGTGTATTTACATGAAATGCAGAATTGGCCTAAAGCACAAAAACCCTCTATACAGCAATCATTTGACCTATTTCTTACAAGCATGGGCCCCATGACTGTTAGAGTGGCATTTTGTACATCGGTGAGCAAATCTACATTGGTGCCTTGAACACCCCCCTGACTTGTTGTAGTCAAAACAAGCTCCCCCCCCCCCCCCCCCCCCCCCCCCCCCCCCCCGCTTGCCACCCCGGGCTGATTCTTTCCCTGCCCTGCATTCCGAAAAGGAGGAGTGGGACCCCCCCCCCCCCCCTAAATGCTGGTGACGCAACATAAATATAAATGGTCCATAACTCCCCATCTAAGATAGCCCAAGACCTATTTGGTTGCCGTTGCTGGCGCATTCTGAATTGAATGTCATAGGTCTTCCAACCCCACCCCGCGTACCGTGCAGCAGCAGTGCGAATTAAATTCGCATATTTGAGCAACTCCTGCGCACAGGACGGGTGGGTGTCGCATATAAAAGGTTATACATGTGTAGTGTCCTATACTTGATCTATTTTAAGGACTTCAGGGGTGATCCCATACTCAACCATGCACGCTAAACAGTCAACATTATTGTGATGTGTTAATTCTACCAATTTGTTTTTAAGTAACTTTAGTTTATCCAATCACAGCTTATTTATATTTGAGTTTCAGCCAATCGCAATATGGCTATGATATCATTTTTTATTCTAATGACATGATATTTGGTGCAGTCATCTTCTGACCATCAAGAGGTTAAGACCTATAAGGTTTTGGTGATTCCTCATTCTGTTACTACACTGCAGGAAATTAATAATGCAGATTAATTTAATGTGATACAATGTTACAGATGAGATATAATGCAACTAAATAAATCTATGGTGATTTAGTCTGGAGTTTGTATTAATATGCCACTGCCAGAGAGAATAATGTAAAGTGTATTTACAAAGGATTCATGTGTAAGTAAATTCTTATTGTATAATATTTTGTATTTATTGTGATAACATTTTTGATATGAAACAAAACTTGATTTGTGTTTTCATTTATGTCGTTTTTGTACATTGGAAGAAACAAAGATTTGTTTATTTAATGCAATATCGATTTTGATAAGAAACAAAATATGATTTGTGTTTTCAATTATGTACGTTGTTTTTAACTGTGTAATGCATTTGATGATACACAACATGAAAGGTTCCTCAACATTGTTTATTTATAACTGTGTAATGCATTTGATGATACACAACATGAAAGGTTCCTCAACATTGTTTATTTATAACTGTGTAATGCATTTGATGATACACAACATGAAAGGTTCCTCAACATTGTTTATTTATAATTATTGTGTAATGCATTTTATGATACACAATTCAACCAGTGATAGTCAATTTACTAGGATCATAAGTTATCTAGTCTTGTGTGTTTCATAACTTATTATCATTAATTGTGTTCATACAATATAATTGAGTAATGTTTTAAAATGAGTTATTTGATATATGCTAAATAACTCTCACATATAATTTGGACTGGTATTCATAAAATTCACTGTATGATTTCTATACAGCCGTTTTTAAAAGATAATGGTTTATCTAATAACTAGAACTGTAACAACTAGAACTGTAACAACTAGAACTGTAACAACTAGAACTGTAACAACTAGAACTGTAACAACTAGAACTGTAACAACTAACTGTTGGAGCGGCTGTCGGCAATAACCCCACAAAAATAACAACACTAGGAGGTCCAACAACAAGGAGGAACAACATTACAAATAGATCGAACTTTCGCGAACTTGATGACGACGGTACCGTGAGTGTTTACATGTATGCAGCACAACGAAGTATACGAACGCGTGCGCAAGAGCTCTGGGTGTACAATTCATTGGGATAATATTATTGTATAACTGTATGTATGATTAATCTGGTCATATGAAACATTGTGTATTGTTATTGTATATATACTGTTATTGTCATTATTGGTTCAAGAAATAATCATGATAAATAAATTGTGAAATCTATTTACTGTCTTTTTTATCTTAGTCAACATGCCACACTGTGCTTATTCCATCTTGCACGTGACAGTGGGCCCCCAAATAAACTGATGTAAAAACTAGGAAAGCGTCAGTCCAAGACTGGATTGAATTTATGGCTTGCAACTTGTTGTTGTTCACCCAAACAATTTGGCCTGAAGTGTTAACAGACAACGACATACCCATAGAATCCCCCTCACCACCCCCACTTTTTTCCAACAGATTGGCAAATTCCACATGGTCGGAGTTTATAATTTTAGCGATAATCGCTAGTGGTGCATACAGAAACTAGGGGATTTGGATCAGAGGTCTGACAAGCACTAAATGACATTGGGAAAGAATTAACCATATTTAAAGCATCCTCACCACCCGCAACTTGTCCTCCTATCGGTCCCCCAGCTCCATGCAACAAATTTGCCGCAGACATATTCATATTGTTTACTCCGTGAGGAACAAAGTTCTGTACTTGTACTTGTTGCTGCTGCACACTTCCCAGCGATGACGTCTCGACGATCTTCCCGTGACGTCACAAAGTTTGTATTTCTACCAGGGCCAGGGGGTACCGGACCGGACTGCTCACCGCCTTGATTGGCAAACCCAGCACGTTGTAGGTTCATTTGGGCCTGGTTGCTGTTTCCCAATTCACCGACACACACCGGATAAGAGTTTTCTGGCACTTGGGAGGGATTTTCTTGTCCTGGTACTGCTACACTCGCCACCATTGCAGGATTTCTTGGTCTCGGCACTGATCTTTCCGCCATTGAAATTACGTTTCCCGCCACTGAAGATACGTTTCCCGCCACTGATGCTGTTGGATCACCCTGACTTCCTCCCGCTGTCGCTGACTGGCTTGACGACCCATTTTGTTGTTGTTGACCCGCTCGAGTTCTAGGTACCGGGATCGGGACCTGGACAGATGTACTGGGAAGGCTTGAACTTGAATTCTGGACCGCCCGGGGCTCATTTCTTTGATTACGCCCGCCGGTATACTCCCAACAGCCTCAGTCAATTGAGCAATTGCGCGAGCTTGTGAACGTGTCTCACGTTCGTGAGATGTACTCGCGCCAGCTCTGCTGGCGAGACCCGCAGTAGCCGCCGACCGTTTTGCGCCACGTTTTGGCATTTTGTTGAACCACGGATGATATATAACTTGATCACACGTTAAAATTTTCTTTCACTCAAATTTTAATTTTAATTTCAAAATTTTTGATAAAGTAAGAAGAACCTCTCGCTTTGTAGACACAAAAGAATATGATTAAAGATATCAGATGAGGCGACCGCGAAAACAACAGGGGGAGGGGCGTCACCAACCGGCGTTGCCACCCGGCGTTGCCACCCGGCGTTGCCACCCGGCGTAGGATTGGCCAACGATCACCCGGAAGTGACGACACTGGACCCGACCATTCTAGCACAGGTGTTAAATGGAAATTCTTTTCGACGGCTCAATAATTTCTAAATATGGCGAATCAGAAATCGCAGACATTTTAAGTTTAATAATAGCCAACTGCATCGGAATAAAATAAAAATATAAATGTATACAAATATGAAACATTCAAGTAATTGTCTAAGAATTGTGTATGAACACCAACCAAGTTTAAAAAGATTACTTGATATTTTCATTACATTTATAAACTCTCCCTATTATATTGATTTATCTATGTAACGTAGATGCTCCTTTTTATATTACCTTTATCCATTGCCATTTTCCAAGGGGTCGTTGACATGTGTAAGCTCTTCGTGAGTTTTTTCAATGATGCCTTGCATAATGCTATTGTGTTCTGTAATAATTTTGCGCTGACTTTGTATTGATTTGTTGTATGCGAGATAAATAAACTCAAACACTTGTAAAACTCGAAACTCGTATGTCTGATGTGAAGAATGACAGTATGTGAAATAGTACGATGTGCAAATGTTATTATAACTCTTTTTGAATCCCACCAAGGCACTATGGTATCCCCCATTGTCATCTTGAGAAAAATGACTATATCAAATGGAGTGATTAGAAAACATGACAGGGCCAGAACCGTAACTATGGTCTTCAATTTTTTTGGGGTGGGGCATGTGGGGGGGGGGGGGGGGCAGCTAGGCAGGCCTGTGATCGGGGTGGGGTGGGGGGCTTAACTGACTATTTTTGTATATATCGAGGGTAGAACGCCAGAAGGCTGTAACTCAACTTTTGGCCAAATTTATATTTTTGGTACAAAAATAATCCATATAACCTAGATTTTCAAAACCGTAAAGAAATAACTCATAAACACTCTGAATTTGACTAAAATTAGAGTTATATAAGTTGGGTGCTACAGTGTATTGTAATGAGTCCCAAATATGAGAAAGTTGATTATCTCAAAATAGCATTTCTTTAGTTACGGCTTTCTGGCGCTCAACCCTCGATATATATATATGCAGCGATGGAAATACGTACCCACATGACTTTCCACCCGGGGTAGGCAGTCCAGGGGTGGACCAATCCTGGGTGAACTAAAAAAACACATGGAAACTATATCGATTATAAATAAATATGTTAAAACACTCAGGGGATTGGTGGTCTGGATGGATCATTCTAAAACAACCCAGGGACTGTCCACCCCCACGACTGTCCACCCCCAGGACTGTCCACCCCCAGGACTGTCCACCCCGGGACTGTTTCTAACCCTAACTCTCCAACCCGGTACTGCCCCCCCCCCCCCCCCCCCCGGACTGTTTCTAACCCTAACCCTCCACCCCGGGACTAACCCTAATAACCCTACCCTAACCCTAACCCTAATGTCTACCCCAGGACTGTCTACCCCGGGTGGAAAGTCATGTGGGTATTTCCATTGCTGCATATATATACATGTACAAAATGTATATATAGATATTGATACAGTTTAAGATTGGTCAAAATTCTGCCAAAAAGGGCTAAATGGTGTTTTGACCACCAGAGCGAATATACATGGAAACTAATTAGTCATGAAAATGCCTATTGCCTAAAGGCTGACTCATCATTCATGTATATATAGCTATATAGATACAGCAGAAAAATGGAAAATGGCAAAAACACCACAATCACCAAGCTTTCACTTTTAATACAAAGCTTCGTCTGGGTGAAATACATATAGTTTGTTATTTCATTTTGGGTGGGGGGGGGGGGGGGGGGGGGGAGGCGAGCCTTCTGGTGGGGTGGAGAGGGGGGGAATTCCTCCTGGACAGGGCAATTGACTCTGTTGCATCAAGACTGAATATGAGCAAATTTCTTCTTCGTAGTTTGATACCTCATTCATAAAAATTGAATGGATACTTTTAAATAAAGATTTCAATAACCATGACTAACGACACAAAGTAGCACTAGAATTGGTTTCCAATGGGATATCATTGATTTGTATTGTCCACTGTGTGAAGTGTGTGCTATCTGAACCAGTCAGGTATGGGGATGAATGGGTAACATGCATCAACAGGGAGGCTGTACATACACATTTTCACAGCGTAATCACACACTAAGCAATGATATCCTATAGAAACCCAATTTTAGTGCAATTATTTGTTGGTAGTTGTGGTTATTGAAACAATCATAACTTCAAAACTATCCACTCGATTTTAATGAATGAAGTATTAAAACTAGGGAGAAGGAATTTACTCATTAAATGTTTATCTCAGATTTTTTCGTACCAATTTTTGATTTTTGATTAGCCAACATCAAAGCACCTGTTATGGGACTTTTGTGTTAGGTGTATAGTTCATATCCGTTTTAGAGACTCAACACAGCTATATGTGGATCCTTGGTGTGGTTAATGAGGCATCAGATTTGAGGAGAAATATACTAATGAAAATTGGCTGCCTACAACGTATATTTGCTAAATATATTGTCTAAATCTGTCTCACTCAAACTACCTTCGTTAGGCATAATACACGCAATGAATTGGAACTATGGTGGGGGTTGGGGGTGGGTGTGTGTGGGGGTATGTATGGTGTAAGTCAGGTGATCACGTAAATGTACCATGTTTTATGTGCAATATCTTTTGGGGGAGGGAGGGGGTAGTGTGTATGTGGTGTGTGGGGTGTGGGGTGTGTTTGAGGGGGGTGTGGGGTTGGGCTGTGTGATTCTCTCAGTGCTGCTTTTGTGTATTTTATCATGTAATATGTATGTATAATTCTTATTTTACTGCTGGTTTTTGTTCAACATATTTTTATCTATGTATACATATTGTACAGCGCATTGGTCTTTTGGAAATGCGCTATATAAATCCTTATAATAATAATAATAATAACTAAAAACACAAGTTGCAAGATACAGAGTGGTTAATTACATTTGAGGAGAAAAATACTAGTGAAAATTGGCTGCTTAGCACGTGTCTATGGCTAAATCTGTCTTACCTTCACCTTACTAGTGAAAATTGGCTGCTTATAAGGCTGGCTCACACTATAACGAATTGGCTGCTTAGCACGTGTGTATGGCTAAATCTGTCTTACTCAGACTACCTTCCTTAGGCATAATACACGCAATGAATTGGAACTAACACAAGTTGCAAGATACAGAGTGGTTAATTACATTTGAGGAGAAAAATACTAGTGAAAATTGGCTGCTTATTATCGCAATTCTGTGGCTAAATCTGTCTTACTCAAACTACCTTCCTTATACATGCGGTGAATTGGAACTAATATAAGCTGTAAGGTCAAGGAAGGCCAAGAAAAAAAGTTTTGTCTCACACACCTGTGTGCATAAGTAACTTTTGTCGCATAACCCTACACAATGAACCCAATTTTGGGTTTTTTGGGGGGGGGGGGGGGGGGGGGGGGGTTCAGTTGTCAAAAAAAGAAAGAGTCTCACAAGAGGCAAATTAAAAGAGTGGGCCAAAAACACAATAAAAAAAAGAATTTCTTACTCAAACTACCTTCCTTAGGCATGCGGTGAATTGGAACTAATATAAGCTGTAAGGTCAAGTAAGGCCAAGAAAAAAAGTTTTGTCTCACACACCTGTGTGCATAATTAATTTTTACCGCATAACCCTACACAATGAGCCCAATTTTGGGGGTTTTTTTTTGGGGGGGGGGGTTCAGTTGTCAAAAAAAGAAAGAGTCTCACAAGGGGCAAATTAAAAGAGTGGGCCAAAAACACAATAAAAAAAAGAATTTCTTACTCAAACTACCTTCCTTATACATGCGGTGAATTGGAACTAATATAAGCTGTAAGGTCAAGTAAGGCCAAAAAAAAAATTTTGTCTCACACACCTGTGTGCATAATTAATTTTTACCGCATAACCCTACACAATGAGCCCAATTTTGGTTTTTTTTGGGGTTTCAGTTGCCAAAAAAAGAAAAAGTCTCACAAGGGGCAAATTAAAAGAGTGGGCCAAAAACACAATAAAAAAAAGAATTTCTTACTCAAACTACCTTCCTTATACATGCGGTGAATTGGAACTAATATAAGCTGTAAGGTCAAGTAAGGCCAAGAAAAAAAGTTTTGTCTCACACACCTGTGTGCATAATTAATTTTTACCGCATAACCCTACACAATGAGCCCAATTTTGGGTTTTTTGGGGGTTTCAGTTGTCAAAAAAAGAAAAAGTCTCACAAGGGGCAAATTAAAAGAGTGGGCCAAAAACACAATAAAAAAAAGAATTTCTTACTCAAACTACCTTCCTTATACATGCGGTGAATTGGAACTAATATAAGCTGTAAGGTCAAGGAAGGCCAAGAAAAAAAGTTTTGTCTCACACACCTGTGTGCATAAGTAACTTTTGACACGCGATGAGCCCAATTTTGGGTTTTTTGGGGGGTTTCAGTTGTCAAAAAAAGAAAGAGTCTCCCAAAGGGCAAATTAAAAGAGTGGGCCAAAAACACAATAAAAAAAAGAATTTCTTACTTGAACTACCTTCCTTATACATGCGGTGAATTGAAACTAATACAAGTTGTAAGGTAAAGTAAGGCCAAGAAAAAAAGGTTTGTCTCACACACCTGTGTGCATAAGTAACTTTTGACACGCGATGAGCCCAATTTTGGGTTTTGGGGGGTTTTTTAGTTGTCAAAAAAAAAGAAATAGTTTCCTGAAGGGCAAATAAAAAAGAGGGCCAAAAGCACAATAAAAAAGAATTTCTGCAGTTAGCATAGCTTTTTTTCTAAAGAAAACCCCCCCAAAACACCTGCATATAGCATAGTTATTTTCCTAAATGTATGTGAGAAAGACCCTCTTTTTTTGTGTAACCTAACTATGGGGAGGGGAGCCTGAAAAAACTAGGATATGTTGTGCTGTATGCCATTGTGTGGTTTCTCACTTTGGTATCACCATATTTATATAGATTGAAATAAAGAGCACTTTCTCACTTCCTAGAACTTATTTCTTAAGTTAAAAAAATACAACACTAAGATATCGATGCTATAAAAAAGATTCAAGAATATTTTGTGTGTGGGGGGTGTGTGTGTTCAATTGATATTCATGATAGTGGGTGGGATAAATATATATTATATTGAACATGGTAATATTTTTCAGACAGCATAACTATATAAAAAAATGGTAATTTGTTCTAATATAAAAAATTTAAACAAGACAATTTTGTCTAGGATCGAATTTTGAAAATAATAGAGAAATATGAAATTCAATTTTTGAAACAAGTGCCGGGTCGACACTGCCCTTAAGTTAGGATGACAAAACCTATAACAAACCACAGTTTAACATATTTAAACAATTGCTTAAAGTCTAAACTTTAAAAATCCAATGCCTCCACGGTGCTTAGGTGACAAAAAAACACCTGTTCTATATGGGTAAACCGACCTCTCAGGAAGGGTCAAACAGGGTTTTTTGGGTGGGGGTTCAGGTGGGGGGTTTTTTGGGTCATATGTGAGAATGTTGGTGAATTTCAACAAGTTTTGAAATTTTTAAAAAAATGCAAAATTGTTTAAAAAAAGCCAACATTCAAACAAATCACAAATTTGGAAACATATTCTGAAGATTTTTCAAAACAATTGTGTAGAACATGTTTTTTCCGTGCCTTATTAGATCGATTATAATATTAGGTCCATATAGACAAACAGACTGATGCCTTCAGATTGTATACATCCCCTCTACAAAAGGTGTATACCTGACCTGACCGTTTTATTAAAAAATCTATAGAGCATATTACAAATCTTAAGTGGGCAAAATTCCTCCGCATTATACGACACTTCTTTTATTTGAGTTGAAAATTGTGATGCGCTCAAGCAGAATGAGTCGGATTTCAGGAATATTAATTTTGAGTTAAAGGTAAAAAGATTTTACTTTATTTTCTCAGTTGGTGAATTGTTTGTAACTTGCAATTTTAATGGGGTTTGGACCATGATACTGTAGCACTTTTCACCTGCTTTTAAATGATGGACAAATATCAAAATTGAAAACTGCCGACATGCGACTCATTTCGCTTGATCATGTCACAATTTTGAAGTTATGATTGTTTGCACAGCAAGATATGATGACCAAATTAAATTTCTATGAGAAATCATTGCTTATCCTCCAGCTCAAAAAAAATCTCTTTAGCCACCCATGCATGCCTTGCTGCTTTCAATAGTGCACAATGTACAAAACAAACAAATCTCATAGAAAAATTGACTTAGAGTCAAAACAAATTTGACACGTTTTGTTAATCTAACGATCATAACATTAAAAATTATCCAATCAATAATAGCAAATGGTCAGAAACTATTTTGCAGTGTATTTTTAACTATGGTTGAACCCATGGGGCTTTTCCCTTGCCGATACGATACAGGGTGTATCAGAAAGAACTGTACCGAGGCAATATGATTTATTACGGTATGAATTCGATTGATATTGTTCAAACCATTTTCACATTTATCTTGCGCAAACGCCTAGCTTTCATAAGAATTTTAAATTTTGAAAATCGGACATTTCTGATGGAAAATACAGACTTTCTGGTAAAGATAGTAGATTTCAATTTTGGTCGAAATGATCAATTTAAAAATCTGTGAAATCACTAACCCTACCTGAGATATCCATCTGTCCATAGGATAGGGTTTATTTTTAGTCGTCATATCTTAATATCACATCACTTGTATAACTATTTATTATTTGCATACTTTTGTGGGTGACATTTGGAGATAAATTCTGCTTTTTAATCCGCAAATAAACCAGAATTTGTTCTGCTTGAGTGGTTTTAACTTTCTTTTCTTTGGCGGGAGCTTTGAATATTGCTTATGTGGTGTGGGCTACATTGTTTGAAATGTTGGGTAAGTGGTAGAGAGGATTGATTGAAATTGAAAATACGTTTTTTCATCGATTTTCGATTATGTCTTGCCACACGAGAACAAAAAGAGATATCTCAATGAAATTAACATATAATATAGGAAACATGTTCACCTTTATATTGCAGGTATTTAAATTTAAAACAACAATCATTTTGTATTTTTTATGTATTTTAGAAACACGGTACAGTTCTTTCTGATACACCCTGTATATAGCCGATGTTTTAATTCTGTCATATTCTGTTATCGACAATAAATGTAAGAAATGATCGACAAGTACTGCAAGGGATTGTGGGTAAATGTTGATCACACGATCAAATTGTAGGGTTGCAGAATTTTGCTTGCCCATTTTAGAGTCGGACATGACATGACAAAGTTTTACAATTTTAGAATTTAATATCAATATTTTTTTAATGATATTTGGCGTTTGTATCAAGCACAAGTTATCAAAAACTGGCCGGTTTAATTCAGAATACTCATTATTTTTGCCTGATTTTTGTTATCAAGCTTGGTAATTTACAGTGTTTAGGCCACCTAGCGGACCATTTAAACATCAGTAACTTTAATATCTGTGAAGACTGTAAACAATAAAACTCTATTTTTAACCAGGTATAGAATCTAATATATTTAAAGGTTGAACCTCATTTCAACTTTATTATTTTATTTTTTTGTATATAAAGCACAAATGTGAACAATAGCCCAACAGACATTTTAATGTTAAAACAAGGTTAATAACCGGAGTGATTAAAAAATCAAACTGGTAACTCTCGAAAGAGAGCTCTGAAAGGACAATCAATTGGTTCACTGCAACTCAGAAAATATGCATAAAAAAGACACACTAAAGGGCAGAGGTTAAAAATGCCAATGAAAGTGACATAAAATATGATAAAAGCCCAAACTCAGAGAACAACAGCAAAATATAAATTAAAGAAAAATAATAATATATTTATATATATGTGTGTATCCTGAAAAGACTTGCTCATTTTGCCTCTAAAGG
The DNA here is from genome assembly GCA_035610835.1 of Ophiura sarsii. NCBI lineage: Eukaryota > Metazoa > Echinodermata > Ophiuroidea > Amphilepidida > Ophiuridae > Ophiura > Ophiura sarsii. The sequence goes on along the minus strand of CM069443.1, from coordinate 55,124,173 downwards.
CTGTGAACGTTGCACTGATAATAGATGATGACTTGACACGGGTTATAAACTATAAATGACTGAAAACCGTACAGAATTGACCGAGATATGAGCAAAAGGAGTCAAATTTAGGATCTTTTCAGACTGTTTCTACGGGCCATGTTTGTTTATTTTTCGGTGCGTACTGCAACCATGAAGTCGAGCGCATAAACATAACGCGGCGTAGTGCGCCATGTAAAATAAACGCCTCACACGCACTACACCCACGCACCCCTACACACGCGGGTGGACAAATATTGGAGAAATACGCTGCGCTACTGGAGTTGATTAATTTAGGCCTTGAAGGTGTATAATAAGCATGATAAGCAAGAGGCGGGCGGCAACGGCGGTAGGGGCGGGGACGGCGGGCGAGGGATGGCAGGGGGAGAGCGGGCAGGGCTAGGGGAGGCCATGAAGTAATGAGGTTTAGGAGGCAGGGAGTTACTGAAACACGCTACTGGAGTTGGTTAATTTAGGCCTTGAACTTTAGATAAGCACAGGGTGGGCGGGGCGAGGCCATGAATTAATGTGGTTTGGGAGGCAGGGGGGTTAATGAAGAAATGTGATGCTAATGTGATTGCGTAACGGATATGCCACGGGGCGGGGGTCGGGGCGGGCGGGGCAGGGTTGGGAAGTGACGGGTGGGGTACGGGAGATGGTTAGGGTTTAGGCTTTGGAGTTGAAATATGCCACGGGCGTGGGCGGTCTTTTTTATTTGTTTTAATTGAAATTTGAAAACTTTTGAATTAAAACAAAAATGTTTTAAATATTGTTTTATTCCTATGTGTTTCGTTATAAATTTTCCAACACTTATGCGTTGTTTCATTGTAGCGTTCTATCTAGTAGGCCCTACTCCCTAGCGGGAGAGCCCGTCCGAAGGACTGGCGTCCCGCTAGTAATAATAATTTATATATGTTGCTTACCGTCTACTTTTGGAATGGCATGTAATTTCTCCTTTGGTTAGATTGTCTTCTACTTGTAGTGTGTGTGTGAAGGATCCATCTAACTCCTGTACTGTCACCTGGAGAGGACCCTGTCAAAAAGAAGAAAAAACAATTATAAAAACACCCCTCGTGTGATTCCTTGGTTCCGAAGTGAAAATGTTTTGATTCTTCACAGTTACCTCTAAACAAATGATATGCAATCATTATCCATGAATAATAAACTTCATGTGAAGCATGCATGACACTGCTATACTTAAAATATGTGTGGGGTGAGGATACTTGCGATTACTAAATACAGCTTTGGGGGAACCAGCGGTTGCTTGGGAGAGGCCAGAATATGATAATAATGATAATAAACAGGCATTTAAAAGACAAATCGTCGCTATTCTTTCAAAACCTTGTATGTTTTTCTGGCCCTTCAGCATGTATAAAGTGAAACTGCAAACAATTATGCATAGGAAAAGTTGCTTTATACATGTTCCGGGGCAAGAAAACTGACAAGGTTTTGATAGATGTGATTTTGTCACTTAAAAATGTTTAGAGCAGACCGCCTAAAGGGCATACATAGGAAGTATTACTTTATACATGCTGAAGGACTGGATGGAGATTCAAGGTTTTGAAAGAATAGCGACAAAATATCAAATCACAAGGAAACATAATGCGCCGCACAAAGATAATAAATATACAGTGCATCATGGGGAAAAGTCAACATTCAAAGCCTGCATAATACAAATGCTGATGTATAAATGTCAATATATTGGTTATACACTTGAATGCACACTAAAACACCATGGACAATTCCTTTTGGCCGAGGGCCTGATTTGCATAATATATGCAAACTGTTCAAGTAGAGGGCGTGATTATACAGGGTGTGCTAACACAGGTTAAGCCATTGATCGTTGTCTCGTCGGCACGACTACACGCACTAGTTTATTTATGATTTATGTGATTCTAAAAGTTTATTCTGAAGTTTTTTGTTTCAGCAGAGGTAAGGTTTAGTCGGAATATGATCATATAGGATGAGGTGAGTGAGTTGAGTGATGGTATAGGGCGCCTGTTGGTAAGTTGTTTACACGTTATTACTTTTTATTCGGAGTTATCACTGGTACACGGTTCCGACCGGTACTTACTGGAGTGACGGTCGTTATACGGGGCGCCCTCAGTCGCGTGTTAGTCTGTGCTCGTCGAGGCGAACGGTGCTCTTCTTCTAACATGTCTAAGGTCATTTGCGCATAAGGCGCGAGCTAAACAGGAATTACCTTAATCTCGTTTGAGCGCTCCAGCGCGAATTAGAGATTAATACATTTTTTTTCCATTGATCATACGTTATCCATCGTTGATCTGTGTGTTCAACTTCAACATTATGATTTTCACACTTGCGTGACAATCCACTGCTGGCTAGAACGTTGATAACAACAGGGTTGCCACTAAGGCGGTCAGTGCCGGTCGGACGGAGCCGGCACTCTTAAAAAAGGGTAAAACACCGGCACCCAAAAAAAAAAAAAAATTGTTGATAAAATCATTAAACTGCCTCATAAAATGGCAGGAACCCTCAAAGTGCATTAATACCCCTAAAAACACAATAAGATCCCATGCCATGATCCACTGCACTTCGTTCGCAACACTTATTCTGTTCGCCGTCAGTCAAATTAACCTGCACTAAATTTTGGCTAGTGACAACACTGGATATCAACCCATAACAAGGACGTCTTTCTGATATTAAGATGGAGCCCGACACAATTGGAGGCTATCCTCTACACTCTGCAAAAGTGGTTCAGCTGAAGCAATGGATGATGTCATAAGTACTATATCATTAGCAATATCCAGGTCATGTAGGCGTATTTCGGGATATCTCCTGGTTTTTCTTTCCATAACCCTAACACTACCATATACCCCAAAGTACCACGACTGGGCACGTTGGTACCACCCGGCGTGGAAGTTTTTTGATGAAAAAATGGACCCAATACATACAGTCTGGGCTATACACTGCCCAGAACTGTGTGCCAGAGCCGTGGTGAAGTGTGGAATCCCTCGCCTGTGGTGCGAGAGGTCCCTGGATCAAATCCCGGGGGGATCGGGGGGATATTTTGGTCGATTTTCCGCGTTGAAGAAAAAATTCTGAAAAAAAGTGGGGGGGGGGAAGTGTTAGGGTTAACGAGCAATTTTTTTGAATTTTTTTTTTCCTTCAAAAATGTTCTAAGTTTCGTTAATATAACCCTAACACTACCATATACCCCAAAGTACCACGACTGGGCACGTTGGTACCACCCGGCGTGGAAGTTTTTTGATGAAAAAATGGACCCAATACATACAGTCTGGGCTATACACTGCCCAGAACTGTGTGCCAGAGCCGTGGTGAAGTGTGGAATCCCTCGCCTGTGGTGCGAGAGGTCCCTGGATCAAATCCCGGGGGATCGGGGGGATATTTTGGTCGATTTTCCGCGTTGAAGAAAAAATTCTGAAAAAAAGTGGGGGGGGGAAGTGTTAGGGTTAATGATGATGCCAGTAGAGTGTTGGATGCCATTCAAAGCATGTCGCATGACATAGTCAAGCAGGATTATGAAAAGGAAGTGGGCTAAGGTGTCTCCTTGCAGTACAGCTGCCATAATCTGAAAATGATCAGTGTCACCATCTGGAGTAATCACCAAAACACTAGAGTTGTTATGAAATTCCATATGATTGAAGGATTTCAAACATGCGGTCTCGCTGTATAGAGTCGAATGCTTTTGAGTAGTCAATACATCACAATATGAATTGGGAGAATTTGTCTGATAAGTATGACCTAGCCCATAAACACTATAGTTTTACCACTTTATCAATACATCTATAGAGGATACAACATCCCCCATTATTATCTTACCACGTATCTCGCTATTCCAGACCTGCCAGGATCCTGCCGAAGCTCCAGCTCTACCACGTTCCTCTTGCGATTGAAATGAAAGCTGCCGTGGAACTGTACTATGCCACCACTGCATAACCACTGCTCCAGAAAGGCGTTCAGATCTTTCCCCGAAACGGTGGAGAGTAATTTCAAAAACTGAAAAGAAGAAGAGAGAAATTAGAATGTCAACATATTGCTTGTGTAATCCACGATTCTGTGATAAAGAAAAGACGTATATGTTCAGCACATCGCACGTTATTCATGTGTAAAACCAGTAAATAGGTGCATTTTTGATGCAATCTGCATAGATAGCAAGTGCTGAATTTGTCAATTAATCCACAAATCCATAACTTGTTCACAAATCTGGAAATGATCAACATACATGAGAATTGCATGTACTTACCCCTAGTGTTGAGATGAGCATGATAGTCCATGTGTCGTACAAGAATTTCTGTTGAGCTGCTTGCGTTGCTAATGATAACAACTTATTGAATACCTTTCAGAAGAAACACAAAAAAAGTCATCAAAATGTTCCAAAAAATTATGAACAAATGCAGAATATCAACTATTGGTAGAGTGGTTCTCGGCTACTATCATCTACCCCCATAGGGCTTGGGTCTCAGTTTAAAGGGCTATACGACCACCTGCCGCTGGTATAGGTTACAAAATCAGCCTTTTGGTATAACGATGGCCCCTTTTTTCTTCAAAGTTTTGTAGTATAAACATTGGTAGTGCTTCTCTGTTTAGGCATTTCATCATGCTGAGAATGGTTGATTATTGAGGAAGTTACAATCCCACATGTCAAAGGTTTAGTGTAAGGCGCGGAATTGAGGTTAAACGCGGAAAACGACAATTTGATGAAAAGAGGGGGGGAAAATGCACAAAATACGTCAAAAACACAATATTTATAAATAGTCTTGAATAAAACAATATAAATATTAAAAAATGATACGTAATAAAACCTAAAAATTATGTGTTTTTCTGTAAAGTGTGTTTATTTTGGTTTTATAGATCGTAAATTTTAAGCTTTCTTGGGGAAAATTACATCACAGAAAAATGCAAAATTTACAAAGCGGAAAAATGCGGAATTCGACAATTACAAAGCGGTAAACTTTGGCCCTTAGTTTAGTGCAACAAAGGGCTATCTGCATTTCGGTCATTTTGAGAAAAAGTAAGGTATGAGTATGAGTTTCATTTTTACATTTTTCTTTTCAACACAGAGAGAGTATGACAGGTAAAGCATTAGTGTTGTATTGAACCATCTGAACAATGCAGCTGGCTGACTATATCCAACCTAGGCATCAGCCGGTGAATTAGCACTACCATCGTTATCAATAATTTCCCCGTAATTGAGTCCGCAAGTAGGAATGCAAAAATGCAAAGATGGAAACCATACTTGATCTTACTTTTGGTACTGTACCTTCCTTGATATCAAACCATTCTTCACATGCAATATCTCAAATTAAAGAGGAGGAGTTTCTCAACAACTTTTTTAATTCAATATTTACAATTAGAAGTAATACGTTTAGAGTTATAAGCACAATTATTACCTGTTAAGTTACTTTTTTATGACTGCATATAAAGAAATGTTATAAAATGGTTTATCGTACACCAAGAAAGCGTGATATCAATTTGGATCTACTTCATGAACCCTGGAGGCAGTACTATATAGGATAAGGATAAGGCGTAAACAAACAACAAATTTGTTTCCGATAGGCCGTGTGCATTTCATTTCGGCGACATAAATTACCGCATTTCATTTTTTTATTCCCATTTTTGAAAAAATAAAAATCGCAAAAGCGATTTAAATACAAATTACTGTAGAAAATATTAACATTTTGCACAAACAATTGAATCTTACTGCTCTGGGAAGCCCAGTAACTATGATATGGGGCACAGTAGGATACTGGCTGTTTATATTTGTGTATTCAGGGTTCTCGGCCTATGGTAAATTGCAAAAATTGCCTTTGGAAAGTCATCTCACCGCACTTCTCCCTCCTCAATTTTTTTTGAAAAAAATGAAAAAAATGCATCTCACATCTTGGTTCTCAGATCACCTACCGGAAAAAACTTCTTTTTTGTTGTTGCCTAACATGGATCAGATTTTTAGAAGGGACAAAAACTGGTTTAGGGTAGATTTTTCTGCTCAAGTAGTAAAAATTCATTGTTTTATCTTACCAGTTAAAAGTCACCCCGCCCCCTCCCTTCTCCCACTGGTGTAATGTAATGCTCAAGAAACCCATCATATCAAACATACCTGCAAGAGCAAATCCTGTCCTATTCTCAGCTCGATTAGTCTCATTACCAGATGCGACTTGATCTCTCTCATCTCCATGTAACGCCATGATAACGTATGGGGATGCTTGTTTGGGAAGTACAAACTGGCGCTTGTACTACTCTGCCCCATCCCCTCCATTGTGGTGGTATTACCTGTACCTGACACGTCTTTGATACCGGGTAATTGGATGGGGTCCACATGGAGGACTACACCCCCTACACGCTGTTCATACTCGCATAGACTGCTCAGTTCCTGCATGGAATTAAACAGACAAAATAAATAAGTATTAAAACTTTTCACACGGCAGGCGTCTGCAGACGACATTCCAAAATGTGAGAAAATGTTTCAAACATGTCAACATTATATTGAATTCCATTACCATATTTGAAATCACCATGAGAAATGTATTGAAATAAGCACAAACATGCCTAGTATTGATTCTGTAATCCTTGAGATAGACTTTGAAAGTTGGGAAAGGTTTCTGAAAAAAAAGGTTTTGTATTTGGTAAAACCAATAGCCGTGTGGAAAGTGTTAAGTCATTGAACTTCAGATTTCTTTCAACCAGCCCGGTCGGGCAGGTAAGTCCCGGAAATACCTGTCCGACAGAAATTCCATCAGCCAATGCAACTCACTTACACTGTCAGTTTATAACAATTTACCCGCCAGTCGGTCGGGTACTTTTGCATCTCCACCCGCCCGACTCAAAAGTTACCCGCAATGGCAGGCAGGCGTGTGCTATTTCCAGGCCTGGTCTTGGTTTTAGTGTTGGTGTAGGAAGGCCTTGCCTAGGTTCTCATCTTGGTCTCGACTTCATTGATCTTGCTAAAACTTTGTCAAGTAATTGCTATCGCTTCAAAGTTAAGAGTTGGGTCAAAAACAGACAACAGTAGTAACGGTACACTTTCATTAACACCTTACATTATAGAATCTGTGGATAAGTTAACCTGTCAGTCACAAAATCGAATAAGCTATGAAAACAAATTGTACTGAGCAAAGCCGAACATGTTGTTTAACCCCTTGAGAACTACCCGCCAATTGGTCAGAAAGATGGATTCCTCATTTGTTGCACCAATCAGAGACATTGATAGAATAAGTGTAGCCCTGATAAACACTGAAGTAAAATATTTTAGAAGCAGTATTTTGATAGGTTATTCAAATGAGTATACCATGGTGTTTAACCAATCATAATCACTATACTACATGATTGGCAGGTTATGCCCAGGGGTTAAGCTGTGAGCCCCAAGACTGGACTTTGTACACATATTATCCCGGTCTTGATATTGTTTTCCGATAATGGTCTTAGGTGTCTGGGGGCATGGTTTCAGTCCTGGTCTTGCTCTCGGTCTTTATCTTGATGTACGAAGGTCTGATCATGGTCTTTGTGCTGGCTTAAACAGTCTTGCTCCAACACTAAGTGCCACCTACCTTATCGATGTGATACCTGTACTCATTGACCCCAAACATTTTCTTGAGAAACAGCCCAGTGAGGAACTTTGAAATGCCTTTGGTTAGCCAAGCATCAGACCATGTCTCCGGGCTGATGTAGCATCCAAAGAACTGCTGCGCTACGGCGTGGGCCATCAGACGTCTTGCTAGGAAGGTCTGGTCTATGATGCGCGGGGAGTGTAGTATGTTGGTGCTGTGTAAGAGAGTAGTTGGTTTGAGGATGAGGAAGAGATATTATACTTATGTTGAAGATAGAACTGTTACTTAATCAGACCTCTCTCCCACATCTTGACTATATATTGGCTCCTTATTTTCTTCACAGTATAAATATACACCCAAAACATTGAACAAATATGACTGCTGTGGGATCTTGGCTATAATTTGGGAATTACCCATTAATAGCTGACTGACTGATGGAGAAGAGGTTTGTACAGCCAGCAGGGAGGTCACTCTGCGTGTCAGATTTTGTTATACGCAAGAAAACAATGGAGTCTCAGTGACTACATTATTTGCTAGAAATAGCTTCGGAAAATGGTCTATTTGGGCATCTCAAAAACTGACAAACGTGTTAAAAATCATGTAGAATTTTATGTCGTAAAATGTTGGAAAATTCACACGTTTTGAAAATCTATGGTCTTCGAAATTGCAGGAATCCTAACTCATTCTAAACCTCACCAAATCATGAAATGAACCCTCGTCTACAAAAATGTCCATGTACGTATTGCTCTATCTGCTTGTAGATAGCGAAGACCACGCAAACATCATAGCTTCATACAACGGAATGAAATCCGCCATAGAGATTACATAGCGAAAATCGTACAGATTTGCACTGCAGTCCTCTGTGTAGGGAGTGTTGACAAAAGCAAGGTCGTTTGGCTATTGTGTTAGTGCATGTTTGTGACGACTGACCCGTTTAACAATCTTCATAGCTTTCATATAAGGCTTGGGTGACCTAACTATTGACTGTGTACTTTTTTGTCCTCATTTGCCAAGTATTACCTCTGTTTGTATTTAATAACCTACAAACATTCCAATCCTTTGTGGCATGGTGCACCATTCAACAGTGTATTACACCACATAACCACACAGGAGAAGCTTGGTCAGGCGCATTGTAGAAGTTTGCTTTATGAAACAAAACTACCATTACTAATATTTCCGACCATGCTATTCGAACGCGAATCAACATCTGTGAACCATTTTCGAAACCAACTTAAGAAAAACATCATCCAAAAATATGAATAATTCACTTTTTGAGCTCGTTCTTGTTTGTCTTGTCTTGTTTAAGTCGCTGTCAGATTTTGTTTTATTCATGTATTCAATATGTAACATGTACTGTATTGTATTGTATTAAAGGGGTAGGCTATTTACAGGCCTTATTGGCTTTTCAGCCTACTCCTCCATACGTTTTTGTTGTTTTTAAGTTTTACATTTTTGATGTAGTGTTGTTTTTATGGAAATAAATTTGATTTTGATTTGATTTTGAAAATTTTTATGACGCCCTGCATGAAGCTGGACGTGCTACTAAATTTCTGTTCCACCTAACTATGTTATATTGTCTCACATAAATGTTGCCGATTTTGATATGAGATGGTTCAAATTTTCTTAGCTGTATCAGAATACTCACTTGAATATTGTAACTGATGCGTACGATGCTGAATCTACGAATGCTTCGTCCACAAACACCTGTTTGTAATAGCTGAATGGATAACGCGTGCCTAGACTTTCCTCCATGAACTCAAATGCCTGTGACAAAAGGATGAGATGTATTGGCAATATCTTCAAAACGGCTGCTCACAGGGGATAAAGCATATTAAAGGGGCATTGAGAGATACGTATGGGAGTGCGCCCTCAATTATCCTGGAAATCAGGTTTTTTTGCATCAAAGCAATACTTAGGCATATACTAATTACATGTACCATCTAAAACAGTTTACCAACATTCGCCGTTTATCATATACAATTTCATGATTTTCTTAGTTTCAATATGATCATATCGAAACTAGGTGCTGAATTCGGAAGTTATGCTATCGTTTTACATGCGGCCTACGCGGCAAATCTCAACCCGGAAGTGCCGTTATTTGCTTATTTTGTCGGAATTGTATGACATTTTGGCTTTGGGCTATGTTGATGATTATCTTTATGTTATTTGCTCATTTAGTATATCGATACATCTCTCAATACCCCTTTAAGGGAGCAATTGTTTTACAGTTGATTGACATTGTAAATGATAAAGCTGCCTTGTACATTATTCCAAGAGACCTATTTGAGCATATTGCTAATTTGTTGGTTTACAAAAGGCATACTGTATAATATTTTATATGTCTGTAACACACCACAAAAATGCCTTTGATTAATATTGTACTATTGCAAAGATCAAATGCTCAGATCCTTAACAATTCTGATGTTTCATCTAACAATTATGCTTGTTGTGGATAAGCAATTTCCAAAGGGTTGGGGCATGTTAACCCTAACCCGACTGAATCTCACTAAGTCTCACTGCCAGAAACTATCTCCATGCACATGCTGCCGCATTGCCTCGATGACGTCACCTACCGCAGGCATATGTGGGTCAGGAAGTTTTAGCCCGCATATGCGCTGGGAGTTTAGCTCTCAGTTGGTAGAGGGACAGACTTGGGTGCGGATGGTCCCGCGATCGAATCTTGAGGGGTGCTGGGTGATTTAGCGGGTCAAAAAAATAGTGCTTTTAAAATTGGCGCTCAGTGATGAGTGTTTTGCTTTTGAATAGTATGTATGCAGTAGTCATGGACTAGTACCTCTAGCATGTCTTCAAACCAGCAACAACTCAAGTTGTAAACACTGCTGATGTAAACAACGGTCACATCATCTTATATAAATGGCTACTAACCTGATGAAAGAACTCTGTTGTGTGCTCCAACAGCGGCATCAGCTTGGGCAGACAGAAATGTGTCACTTCCGGCATGTACGGATCTACCAAGATCTCAAAAGGTCTAAATATTTACAAAAATATAGAGAAGACTGCCTGACATATAGTGGTAAATAGATGTTGGGCGAACCCGCAATTCCTGAACAACGAATCAAAAACTGTTCAGGAATTGCGGGTTCCCCAATTTTTCACTTCGTGTGTCAGCTAAATGTTTTTATTCGTTTTTACATAGATCAAAATTATGCTTAAATTGTGAATTTTGATTTGTATAGTGTTGTGTATCAATTAGGTCAATACATGCGTATGTTTTGTTTCTCCAAAAAATTAGAAAAATCAATGCACTTGCACAAATGTTGATGTGCTCACAATGGCACTCCCCCTGCAGGGTCCTAACATTATTTACACATCAACATTAGCGCCTGTGCATTGATTTGGCTATTTCCCCTCGAACAACACATACGCATTTATTGACCTATAAACATTGCACGGTAAGACTACTCCCTTTGTGTCACAAATGGAGGAGTATGGAGAAGGAGGGTTTCATTCACTTACATATTGCTATACATGGTTTGGAGTGTACTATGTGCTGCTATAGATCCTTAAACTAATTATAACCGATTATAAAACGTATGAATCATGTTAGCTTTTCAAAAGGTTTAATATTGGTGATTTCCCAAATAGCTTACTTTTAGGTAGAATCCTTGTTTGGTGTGAACACAGTCTCTATATGATCACAGCATGGTACCTGGTTGTAGGTATGAGAGGGGAGGAGTATCCTTAAGCTTGAGAGCCCTAAAACCTCACAAAACCCAATTTGAAAACTTGGTGGCTTGGCATACTCAGGGGGAGCCAAATAATTGCCAATTTGCCAACAAAACAACATAGGCCTTTACCGACTAAACAAACATGTTTTAGCGCAAACATGATGATTTTACACTAATTTGGTGAGGTACATTTTGACTTAGAACTATAAAACTTAATTTTGTTAGGCACATGCATGCGTAGCATGCAAAAAGTTACTATCTTTATACAAATGTGACCGTCACACTTCCCTTTTCACATGAAAAGACAGTACCAAATCTCAACCAACCAACAATGCTCTACAGTCTCAAATATTGGGGAGGGGCAATTGTCACATGACACTGCTATCATAGGTATGGAAAGGGGTGTGGTTTTCACTGTCTTAAAGTGCGCAATACATACCCTACGGCTAATGCAATGTTAGGTGCTGCCGTTGGTATATTCAAAACATAATGGAATGTCTTTTTCTTCATATCTGGTGTGAACACAGTCTCTATAAGATCACCACATGACACCGCTATATTAGGCGCATCTACAGTAAATTCAAGCTTCCATGTACAGGGCTCCGAGTATGAGTCGATGCAAGGAAACCAAAGCCGTGCAGAATTCTCAATACCATAGGTGTACATATGAGCTGCCCTCTGTAAAATATAGTAAATGTTGACCATAGAATAAGAAATTACAAGGAACCGGACAGCCAGGTTGCTTCTTATGGCAGCCAATGCAATGCACCCTCAGAAAAAACACCTATATCTTTGTGAAATAAAATTCAATTTTTATAATCATTTTAAAATTTCTTTTGTATTACTGTTATATTGTATTTTCAATATTTATCAAGACAACAGAAACTAAGAAATAGGTATCATGTTTGTTTCAGAAACATTCTCCCTATTTGTAATCCATGCATGCACTCATGTACGGTCCAGTCCTACACTAAGGCCACAACGCATGAATGAGTGAATGCTTTGTACTGGGATTGTGCAGAACAATAGGACAAACAATACACATGCATCAATTATGAGCAGGCCTAGAACAAATTGGAACATTGGACTGCGCCTTGCCGGGAAATTTGGGCATTTGGGGGGAAAGTTTGCTCTTCCATATGAAGAAATACATAAGAAATAATGGGAAATTTTCCATTTTCGAGGGAAATTTGGGTTAACTTGCCGGGAAATTAACATTTTTTCCAGGACTGATTATGAGTCAAATAACTAAAAAAACCTAAAATAAGTTCAGAAACTATTTTCATTCTCCTATCTTTTGTATATTTTGTTATATGTACAAAGCGTGTTGCACCTCAATAAAAGGAGATGTATTTATCTTTACAATGATACCAAATTTGTAGCAATTCACTTGTCTCAATGCTCAGCCACATGCTTGAGAATATGGAAAGGTATCAATCTATTTGTGCCAAAATCACCACTATTTTTTTGTCATCCAAAGTCAATAGAGCATTGTCCTATATTTTAGTAGTCAATGTAACACTTCATTGAACAGACGACAGAGTTGGTCTTTTGAGCACAGAATAGCGGTGAATTTGGCACATTTTGAATGAGTCCTCCCCACATTCTCAAGCAGGTGGCTGAGCACTGAAACAAGTGATTACTATATATGAAGTATTGTTGGAAATAGGAACACATCATTTTTTCATTGGTATTAAACAAAATATGAATATATCATGAAATATCAGAAAAGTTGGAACAGACTGTACTTACCTCTGCCAACTCGGCTTCCATCTCCGGAACCACAAAATGCATGCCACCCTGAGGCTTCTCCAACGAGAACTCAATGCTTACACGTAACATCTTTTGCTCTGAAAAATTTCAAAATAAAACGCATTGTGATATTGGCAGATTTCCAGCGAATCAAGCAAGTTAGGCCACAATGATCATCCCAACATCGGCCCCATTCCGGAGCTTTCTCGGGGCCTTTCTTTGTTTTTGATGAGTTTGATAGAAATATAACAGGGAATTCCAAGAAGCCACATAGACTCTCAAAAAAGTGTTTGTGATGTATCACACTTGGTAAGAGGTTTAAACTAAACATATTTACTTACTTAGGGTATCAAAATATTATGCTGGTTCCCTGCATCAATGGGCTCCACACAACTTATCCATAGATGCAGGTATGCTCAAATTTCCACTCAAATTTGATTTGCTGGCATAAAAGTCATGCATATTCATGATTGACACAAAATAGATCCACAAATAAATTTGATCAAGCCAGCGTCACGCTTAGAATGATAACAAATTTGCTGATTGGCACAAACTACACGTGTATCTGCGCTAACCACAGCGCCGGACTTCACACGCACATGCACGCATGTCATATCGCGCTCCCCAGCGCGCCGTAGCTATGGCAGCGCGACAATGCATTCAGCGTTCGATGCGGTATCTCAGCTACAGTGTGTTGATCGTTATTTACCTTATGCCATAACAGAGCGACAATGCAATGTGTTGAGCTTACGGTTACGGCCGGCAATGGATTTGCCTGTACCTGCACCTATGGATAAGTTGGGCCGGGGATCCAGGGTGCAGGGAACCAGCATATCAAAATATATACTGACTACTTGTTTAGGGTAGTGATTTGAAAACCTGATATAACTTGCTTAGGGTATGTAAAATACTATCCATAATTGTTTAGGGGGTGCCTTTTCACATTAATGCAATTACTTAATTAGGGTGATTTTTGAAAGTCGTTGAACTCCCCCAAATTACTTGCTTAGGGTATCAAAATATATTTTGACTACTTGTTTAGGGTAGTGATTTGAAAACCTGATATAACTTGCTTAGGGTATGTAAAATACTATCCATAATTGTTTAGGGGGTGCCTTTTCACATTAATGCAATTACTTAATTAGGGTGATTTTTGAAAGTCGTTGAACTCCCCCCAAATTACTTGCTTAGGGTATCAAAATATATTTTGACTACTTGTTTAGGGTAGTGATTTGAAAACATGATATAACTTGCTTAGGGTATGTAAAATACTATCCATAATTGTTTAGGGGGTGCCTTTTCACATTAATGCAATTACTTAATTAGGGTGATTTTTGAAAGTCGTTGATCTAACTTGCTTAGGGTATGTAAAATACTATCCATAATGGTTTAGGGGGTGCCTTTTCACATTAATGCAATTACTTAATTATGGTGATTTTTGAAAGTCATTGAACCCCCCCCCCCCCCCCCCCCCCGGGAAAGATTCAAAGGAAAATAATTAACTTTTACAATTAAAAATGTCAAGTTTTCAGAAGAAAACAAATCTGGAATATTGAATATCTGGGTAGGTTGTCTTTGTATGGTCAAAACCTTTTTGTTTCCAATTTTGAAAATTAGGTGTGGGCAGTGGAGGACAACCAATCAACTTTTTAAAGCCTTACTGACACTAACCATTGACTAGATACATAGCATCTTGCGGTATCTTGATGTTGAGTTCACCGTTGCCTTGGTCGGAGTCTACAAAACTCACAGCGTCAAAATGACAGTTGGAGAAATAATTCAAGTCATGTCTGTAAAAGAAGGACAAAAAGTAAGAATAACTTTGTGAAAAATCCCAATGCAAAAAATGTTGATTTGTCTTGAAATTAGAAAATAAGGACATATACTTATTCCCGTACTAAACAGACTAACTAAACTTGTGCCTAAATTAAATGCGAGTTTATCTTCTAGATGATGTGTTTAAAAAACCCTGCTTTCAAACGCTGCAAATCTCGTCCCCAGAGTGGTTGTGTGTTCACGGTATACAGGTATTCAATTCATTGTGGCCCAGATGGGTTACAATTGATATCAACCGAATTCCTTATTAAATGCATGTGTACTTTTAAGGCTACACAATTTGCACTTCAGCTTGCACCAGGCAAGGTTCAGTTATCATCCAAGGCATACAGTTGGTGAATGGGTTTAGTTAAACACACATTAAACTACCCCCCCCCCCCCCTACCCATGTTTAAAGTTAGACACTTTTCAGTGAGTTAAATGTGTGTTTTTAAAAAGTTAAACAATTTTTTGAGAATTGCAAAAGTCAATAAAACAATGTTGTTATATTGTGTATTTGGACACCTTGCAATCATGCTACAAATTAATAGAAAACACTGTGAATCCATTGAACTGCTGTGTTTAGCTCATTTGGTATTCATTAATTAATGATTTTAATCATTAATTAAAATTGTTAAGTTTGTTCAATGAATTAAAAATTTGATGTCATTATTGAATCATTTCAGCTCTTTTTGACAAATCAGGTCCAAAAACTTAAGGAATGTTGACTGAAATCCGTTGTGACAAAATTGAAAATATTCGATCATAAGTAACCACCAGCGATCGTTATCCAGCATATTTCAATGAACAAGGGTTGATTCAAAAGAACAAAAAGCATAAACATTGCAAGAGGTACTATAGGAAAGTCACAGAATGGCAGCACTAATATCGTCGCTGTTCTGTCAAAACCTTGTATCTCCATCTGGCCCTTCGCCATGTATAAAGTAATACTTCCAATGTAGGCCCTATAACCTTTGGACAGTCTGCTCTAAACATAGTCAAGGGCCAAAAAAACACATATATTAAAACCTTGTAAGTGATAATGCCCCCTGAGTATGTATAAAGCAACACTTCTAATTCCTGTGCATAACCGTTTGGGCAATTTTATTTTATACATGTTGAAGAGCCGGAAACACATACAAGGTTTTGACAGAACAGCGACGATATGTGATTTCAATCAGCATTCTTTTGCTGAACAGTTTAGAAGGGTAGATTCACATCATAGGTGAACAAATATTGAAGGAAAAAGATCTGGTAAAAAAACTTACTGTTTTTTCTCATTCTGGCAAACCGCTAGAGTTGGATCGCTGTACAGAAATGATGCTTCCCATACCTCGTTGATACAGGCTCTGTATATGCCTGAAGTGTACCGACTGGTTAAGGAATACAGCATATAATGGTGGTACATCTTTTACACTGGTAACAGTACCAATTGAATGATTTCTTGGGGATACTACAATTTACAACATGTTCTATGAATTACTATACCAGACAAATTCTTTGCTTTTAAACCATTACGTAACACTAACCCCACTACACCATACAAAATCATCCAAAATCTCCACGCGCATGCTGCTGCATTGGCTTGATTACGTCACAGCTACCGCAGGCATATGTGGGCACGAAGTTTGTGCCTGCATATGCGCTGGGGAGTTAGCCCAGTTGATAGGGGGCACAGACTGGGGTGCGGATGGTCCCGGTTAAAAAAATTGTACTTTTTTCCCCTCCCCCGATACACGCAAAAACATAGCCGTGGGAGTTAGGGTTAAGAGGTTTTAGGTAAAATATTGTTATTTAAAACCAAATCGTCCATCACTAATTTTAAGATGTACATGTATATTTCACTGGTTCTAACCAGTTGGAAAACCTCATACACCTTCATCATCAGCTTTTGCTCATATGAGAAGAATGGTAATTACTCAAACTACGGCCTAGGTTTAAATTCTATGATAGTTACTTTTTAAAGTTATCATATGAATGGCCTAGTAGTCGGGTATTTACAGAGGGTTGGTGTTTACCCCCCCCCCCCCCCCCCCCAGGACTCCTACAAACCAACTTTTTTTTACTTCATATCATGATCCTAAGACATAATCAGGATGTTACCAAAAATATTTTCATAATGCTAAGGGGTTATGCAAGATGGCGTCCAAAATGGCCACTCTGTAGGTTTAAACCACTGATTGCCGCCCGACACTTAAAGAGGAATGATACATGATAACAGATTTGTTATTCCCCTACACTGGCAAAAACAACGCTGTCTCAATCAAATCATGGAACAATATGAAGAATGTGTGGAGTCACAACCTGTCACCCAGCAACCGGAGGAGTCTAGGTGCAAACAATGGACCTACTGAATCGACCACACAAGTTAACTAACTTCCTAAGCTCAAGCAGGCAGCAATGTTGATATTTTATTTACACTGCGCTACAATGTTTTCAAACTAGGGCCTAGATTTAAATCCAACAAAATTTACTGTGTTTAAATGTTCTCAAACTCAGGTTTTGTTATCGTAAATTCCCCGGGCTTCACAATATAAAGTTTTGAAATCCAAAATTCATTCTACATGTACATTAAGTATGCAATTTTTCTTACTTAGTTTTGTCACAACAAAAACAGTATAGCAATCATTTGTTACACAGGGAACAGGAACACATAAAATGGATACGACATTGCTTGCTGTTGATCTTGATCCTGTTAACATTGGACCTCAGCGGTAACAGATGAAGCTCAACATAACCCTGGAAAGTAAATAATGAAAATTAAAAAAATACAAATTAATGATCAACACCCAGCAAGGAAATATTAGAAGTAAAGCATATAATAGCTGAAAACTTGT
Organism: Ophiura sarsii; assembly: GCA_035610835.1. Classification (NCBI taxonomy): domain Eukaryota; kingdom Metazoa; phylum Echinodermata; class Ophiuroidea; order Amphilepidida; family Ophiuridae; genus Ophiura; species Ophiura sarsii. The sequence goes on along the minus strand of CM069443.1, from coordinate 55,106,533 downwards.
CTTTTGTTATTCATATGTTTATGATTATATGATCAAAGACCCGTTTTTTAATGCAAAATGTGGAATATATGAATGGGTCTTTTGTTTCTAAATTGTCCAAAATGTGCGCCAAAATAGATGCAAATTTAACATCTGATGTAATTTACTATCAAGCCAGTGGCGTAGCTAGGTTTCTCATATTGGGGGAAGGGGCAAAAAATTCAAATGAACCAACAAGTACTTTACCAGAATTTTCGATGCCGCCACCCAGTCAACATTTTGAAAGGGGGGATTAAGACTTTGTTTCTCCATAAATCATTGCACTTTAGGGTTCCTACGTACATTATCTATTGAAACAATTCATTTATTCCAAATTTAATTTTTCTCGGCAATCACTCAATGCCCCTTTAACTTTAAGAAATGGGCAATTCCACGGTAACAGCGTGACGGTTTGGAAGATATTTTCACACTTCATATGCAAATAACATACACACTTGAATTATTCAGAACATTTTTTATTGCATTTCTACTACTAGTAGTACAACCTACACATAGAAAGAAGAAAAAAGAAAAAAGAATTCACATTTATGAAATATGAATATTAATGAGTGCGGTAACAGCGTGACGCTAAAAAGGACATAGGTATTTTTCTCATTTATGAATGGTTAAAACTCTGTGAACTTTTTTATATTTTTTAAGTTTCATCAGGTGGATTGTAATTATAAGAAAGTCAGTTATAACTTCCCTGTATAAAAAAGAAAATATCTTATGATTTTAAATATATGATATACAATAAACAAATTTGCATACGGTAACAGCGTGACGGTAACAGCGTGACGGTAACAGGTTGACATTTTGTCCGCAATGCAAAATTCATAATAAAATACATAAGAGAAAAAACAATCATGTTAAAAGTGTAAATTTATGAAAATTTAAGCCCTAAGTTAGCAACTTACAACAACAAAATGTGTGAAACCACAAAAAGGGGGGTCAGAGAAGGGTGCTACAAATGGGCACTTTTCTGAAAAAAATCACAACATTTTACCAAAAAACAGGTTTTTTCAGAAAAAATCATAGTTAATGTATATCAATTAAAAGGAAAACCAGTTCATTTGAAAGAGCTTAAAAATATCTTTCATTTGATACTAAATATGTGATGGAAGTACTTAAAATGGTAAATTTACAGGATTTTTTCAATTATTTTGAAATGTCCTGTTTTGCGTGGAACTGAGGAAATCTTAATTATAAAGAAGTTGGTTTGAATAAGTTTGACAGAATTTACAGATCATTAATTTGTATCACAGAGACCTATTGGACTGGCTTGACTTGACATGACTAGACAAACATTAAGAACTGTAAACTTACCAGCCAAACAAGTAATCTTCATTTACCAACAGCAAAATTCTTACCGGCCAGCCGGGCGTGTATATTTGAAAAGTTACCCGCCCGACGCAAAAGTTACCCGAGTGACGTCCTACTAAACTATATAAAACTTATCAATAACACAAACACTAATAACAGTATCCCCCAGCATCAGCATAATAATTAACCCCATTACTTACAATGATAGATTTTCTTGTGAAGTTGACCCCGGTGATGCACAGAATTTGGTGACTCGTAAATTCAAAACAAAACAAAAACATACATAAAATTAATTTCAGAATCAGGACAACAGTACAAATTATAATTATGAACTTAAAGTTAAAGCAATATTATGTGATCTTTTTCAAACTTTTACACATATTTTGTTTCTCTTTTGAAGTTTGACTATCGGGAAAGACATTTCTGAACTCGTAAATCGATCCTGACTGTATTTTCCGTAGAAAAATCTTGTATCTTTGCTAAATCACAAGGAAAATCTGCCTTCCAATTATTTAAGGAATTTTCAACATATTTCGTAGGGGTGTGTTCACTTGTGTACAGTTGCGATCGTATCCGGAAACACTATAAACGGAGTTAACATGCTGTCAAACCATGGAATTCTATTTACGAACCAAAAACACTAAAAAAATAAGTTATCAGGGTTAACTCCGACAGTTTATTTCAACCCATTCAAACCATGATTTTGAAATAATTAGGAAGCGTATTGCCCTAATAACTTACAAGATAATTTAGTTTTATGTTTATAAATCTAATTTGACCAACAAATTGTATTTTTTGGAAAAATTCAAAGATAGAGGGTGTTCCATGAAAAAGATCGAATAATATATCTAGCAATTTTATGTTTGTTTCAATAATATTATTGGGCATAGGCCTACTCTTAACCCCTGGGGTCTACATGTCTATCATACAGCGCTTCTGATTGGTTAATTACAAGATATACTCATTTAAATAACCAATTACAATACAGCTTTTAAACTATATCACCCCGATCTTTATCAGGGATACAATTATTTTAACAATCTCTCTGATTGGTGCAATAAATGATGTATCCATCTTTCTGACCAATCGGCCGGTAGTTCTCAGGGGGTTAATTAAGTCTTGGACCAGCGTAAAAAGATACAGCACTATAGTTTAATCAGTTCCAATTTGGTGAGAAATCTTCATTTTTTATCTCTCCGCGCGCAACAGTAATCCAAGCGTACTTGAACAATTATGACCAGACGCATGCGTTTTGGTCGCATGCACACAGTTCTGGTTGCACGCATGCATCACACATATCTGTATCTGCTGGATACTGTGGCAAACTTCTCAATTGCCATTGGGATAAATAACAACGCAGCTGCTCTCTGATACCACAGAGAGATGAGAATTTTGTACAGGTAACAGAACCGGGACGGATGATCCCCTATTCTTAACGATATTTAATAAGGTCTGTAATTTTTAATGTACTCAGGTGAAGCGTATGAACACGCGGAAAAATATTAAATAGCTCAACTTGCAACCATTTCCAAGAAATACTGACTTGTAAGGCCCGTTAGTAAGGGACTTGAATTTCGATCACCCTACCGTTACATTAAATTAATTAATTAATCATTAATAAACGGTGATGTGGACTACAATACAATGCTTTATTTCGTAGCTACCATTCGCTGCTGTAAGGAGGCTTCAACAATTTGAAACTGATCAAACAATAGACATTCATTTTCCAGTTTCATTTCAATTTGACTGAACCCTTTTTTTATTATTATTGAAATAATAGTAAGTAAGTAAGCTTATTTTATTTTATATTTTTTTTTATTGTAAACAGCAGCAGCATATAGGCCTAAACATAGTATGCAAAACAAAAATACTTATAATCTGAAATCCCGCGGAGACTCAAAACTTTTATCTTGTCTTTTCGTGTTTCTCGACATTGTTTTAGCTTCCCCTCACAGCCGAAAATTAAAGTTTTACATCAAGATAAAACATTTCATTTTTACGTGTTGTTGACGTGTTTGGCTGCAGAATTTTGCTGTGGTCGTTGTTTTCATTTCCCCGGGAGATGTTTCTATTTTATAAAATAATGTTTCCAAATATTATCACCAAATTATACTTAAGCATGTAAAATACAGAGCTGGGATAATCATAAGTAATCCATTGTGGAATTTTCTTATGTACTATGAGTTCAAAAAGATTAGATCAAATCTTGTTTATTACAAAATGATATTTGTTAACTTATTTTCGGGTATAGAAATACTTATTCGCCCTCTTTGCATGTGGCTTTTCCTGCTGTACGTCTCATCGGTAAGAACTGTCTGAAAATATCCTTATTTTTCTCCGAAATTAATGAATATATACGGAAATGGATGTAAATATATTGATCTTTAATACTTAGTGCATCTTTTCTTTGCAGAAAATAACGTCAAAATGCAGAACGAAGCCGGCGAATACGTGGATTTGTACACTCCAAGAAAGTGGTGAGTTTCATCGACCGAATTTATCTAACGTAACATTTACACACATGCAGAATTTTGCACAGTTTGGGCAATAGATCAGTCATCAGGAACACTGACAGCGATCGATCGCCTTTCGGGGTGATCTTTAACTAAAATATACGTACAATATTGTATTGTTTGTCAGTACATATAATCCCTTTTTTAATTATCACTAATCAAATGATTTTAAAAAATCAAATCAAAAGTCAAACAAAGATAATTTATTTTTTATTTTTTTTAAAAAGAAGCGATTTTTTTTAAAACTATTATTTTCACTCACCTTTTTTATTTATCACTAATCAAATGATTCTCACCTTTTTTATTTATCACTAATCAAATGATTTTAAAAAATCAAGACCAAGTTAAAATCAAATCAAAAGTCAAACAAAGATAATTTAAAGAAGCATTTTTTTTAAAACTATTATTTTCACTCACCTTTTTGGAGACCCATACTATACTCTATTTGGCCATCTCGAGACAGTGACATAACTGAACAGGCGCAGCTTTTACGCACGCGTGTATATCTTCCGCCTTTCAACGCTCGTGTTTGTACGCCAGCGCCGCGAGTATGCGCGCGCGTTATGTGATGCAATTAGTAGAATACGCGGTTACGTCACTGTCTCGAGATGGCCAAACAGAGTATAGTTGTCCTTGTCCTTCAATGTTTTCTATTCGTGGCATTGCAAAAAAGTAAGAGCTAGGCCTAAGCTCAGTCAGTCAGTTCCAAATTGCCAATTGGTGAAACCTAGGCTACAGCAGAGTGAATTTAGGGGAGCGTCACGCACAAAATGCTGGCAAGTGGCATGGCACAATATGATGCGCAATGTCGCAGCTTCATTTCATTACATTTACAGCTTGAATCACTTAAGCACGGATCAATAAAAACAAAATATTTCTGCCCAATTTGGAACTGATTGAACTATTTAGCAAAAGTGTTCAGAAAAGTCAAATCACATGTCATATCGCTGTTGGCAGCGATGTTGCCGCATGAGCGCTTGTTCCCGACTAAGATGGGGAAGGACAAATTTTTTTGTAACTCGTCTGACGTCTCGATATATTACTATCGTGCTATTAGGCCAAGTAAAACAAAACAACAGTTGATCGTCCGGACTTTACAAAAAAAGGATGAGGGACTCGGAGGGGCTTTTTATTTTATTTTTTTCCCAGATGGCCGCCCGCTTTTTGAAGTAAAGATTTTACAGTCTGAGCCTCTTTACATTGTATATGCTTATTTAATGTACAGATACAGTTTTAATAAAGTTTTACTGGAGCAACTTAAACATTTAATAATAGTTTTACATGCAATTTTTCAAAAAGTTTTACTATAAAAATATAAAATCTTGTGGTCGATTAAAACTTGGCCTTATTAATAAACATGAATTCATTATAGGGCTATCTTGAAATTTATTGAAATACTAAATAAAATAAGGGTAGGTCCTAGTAGGTCTTTTGATTGATTTTATGAGAGTATTGATTGAAGTTGTTTTCAATTGCGTATACGCAGCTCCAAGATACGGTGATTGATTAAGCGGTAAGCGCAGGAACTTATACATATTTTCGGCCCAAGCGCATTGACGCAACACTTGGACAAACAAGTACGCTGTTTCGCAAATGTTCATTCAATTATAAATTATACTATAAATGGCATATGGCACCAGGTTGCATCCATAGGCTGAAAAAAGGACTGAAAATTGAATTGGTTGCACCTGCAGGGTTAAAATTAATGAAATTGAACTACATCATCATTATGTAGGTTATCCATGTGTTTCTGCAAATTGAAATGATTTGGCAATTTTATACAATGCAGAGGCTGTTTTGGTGCAGTGTGTCAAAAAGTATTCATGTCCATTTTGTCAACAATTAAGTAAAGATGAATGGCTGACTTTTGGTGACTGTTGGGAAATCAATATTTTTCTGTGCAGTTTACTCAATAATAATAGGACAGAAATTGATTTATATCAAAAGACTCTATCATGAAATTTGATTTAAATTATTCTATCTGGTGCTGTAAAACCAAAATGAAGAAACTTATTTTTGAGGAATGTGATCAGTTATTCATTTTCTCAATGGATTAACGGTTTAAAGTTGGCCTTTTGTTGCTGTAAATTGCTAATTGAGCTTACCTACCTGTGTGGACCATTATTTCTGTGATGTGGTGGACAATGGGTTGGGGGGGGGGGCTTTTTTACCCGCATCAGTACGATATGTAAGTATCTGAAAACTACATAAAGAAATTAACATTTATTTTAATTTTTAATAACCCACATAATAAAAATGTTTTCATGGTTTGTTATTTGTACTTTCTCTTTCAGTTCTGCCACCAACACAATCATCACAGCTAAGGATCATGCATCCATCCAGATCAATGTAGGAGAGGTAAGTAATTCATATTGATCATTTGGGTCTTAATTGCTTGTAGTGAATAAGATGAAACATTCAATGCTAACTATAATTGTAGTAGTGAATCCTGCCAGGCTTAATTCTGTCTTGGGCTAATTAAAAAAAGTCATTACTCCAATGTTGCACTAACAGTTGCCGTAACAATCGATTGACAAAAGTAAAGAAAGAGTCCTTACAAAATGTGGTTCTAATTTATTGTTATTATTCACTTAATCCTTTTATCAGGTTGACCCCAACACTGGCCTGTACACCGGCAGCTTTAAGACCTATGCCATCTGTGGTCAGGTTAGGAGAATGGTGAGTAGTGGATTAGGTAGATTGGTATAAGAAAGATTCAACTGACTTTAGTAACCCATCACACCATCAAATCTTTGTGTGGTTCATTATTTACGACTCCGCTAACCTGATGACAATAAGTCTTTTCACTCCATGCTGAAGATCACGCTTTTGACGATCGGTTCAACTCTACTTTGTAAACAAAAAAGTGATCATCTGTGCCGTTGTATATTTGCAAATGTTGCACATTTTGGCGATTGATCCTCGGTAGAGAGTGTTTCCGAGTCTACAGATGGAAGGATCGAACATCCAAAGATCAATGGTCGGGTTATTGTGAACAGATATATTGTTAACCTTTGTATCCTCTAGCTAAGGCAACCAAAAAAAGGAAGCCTTATTCTACAGCCAGACCAACCCATATTTTTAGACATTTGTGAACAATTGTCACATGCAAATGTTTACCAGGGTAATTTTTAACAAAAACAAGGATCTCTGAGTATAAATCGCCAGGATTTGATCCAGGGACCCTCCCACACATCAAGCACCATCCCCCAGGCCCATATGCAAGCCACGGCTATCAGCTTCACGTTCACACAATATAATGCCTTGCTATATAGGCTCTGTTGATTGCGTCCTGGAAAACTGTCCATGCATGCATGCGCTTGGTCTGGGTCGTGGTATTTGGCCATGTTAGGGTTAATGATCATTTTGAAGGGAAAAGAAACTACGCCAGACTTCCAGACCTACCCCATCTGAGAGGTCCGTTTGCTCGTAGAACAGGCTTCTTTTGTTGTTGCCTAAGAGGTATTATGGGGAAGTAGTAACTATATATACATACACCTAGCACAAAAAGTCCCTGACCAGGCGCTTTGATGTTGGATAATCCAAAATCAATAATCGGTACCAACAATCTGAGATACATTCAATGGATACTTCTGTTGATAATTTCAATAACCACAAGTAAGGACAACAAAGTTGCACTAGAATTGGTTGACATCATTGATTTGTATTGTCCACTGTGTGATATTTCAACCAGTCAGGTATGAGGATGAATGGGTAACACCGTAACTGGCACCATCATCAACAGGGAGTCGGTACACACACACATTTTCAATGCATAATCACACACTAAGCAAGGATATCCCATTGAAACCCAATTTTAGTGCAAGAATTGTTTTGGTAGATGTGGTCGATTAAACAATCATAACATGAGGTTTCAAACTATGGAGAAGAAATTTGCTCATGAAATGTATATCTCAAATTTTTTGTATTGATTTTTTTTGGATCAGCCAACATCAAAGCACCTGGTCAGAGACTTACATGTTCGGTGTAGTATACCATTCAACACATGCTGTGAATGGACTTAACAAATTCACAGTGAACAAACATACAGGGTGGGTATTCTATAGTTCAGCCATGGTTAACAGTTGTAATATGGATATTATTTTGTGCGTAAAAACATGTTACCCTTCCGTCAATGTTTCCCTATGTTGGCAACAAACGAACAATGTCTTATCCGATGTTTGTATTGTTTCTACAGGGAGAATCTGATGACTGCATAATCAGGCTGTGTGAGAAGGATTTAATTGTACCAAAGTAAGTGGTTTGCTGTTTAACAGTTTTGAATACACTCCTCCAGTCAATTGGTAGACAACGAGCGCCCATATTCTTCTCCAGAATAAAGGTTTTGAACTGTAGTGTCAAATTAAAGGAGGGGTCACACAAGCACATCATTGTGCGTTATTATATGTTAGAAAAATACCTATCGAGCCCAACTTTTGTAATTATATAGAACAAAACACCACACTTATGACAAAATCAAATAAAAACTGCCATCTCTCAACATGCAATTTTTAAAACTCGCGGCGATCGAAAGGCCCGGTGTCTATGAAGTCATAGTTATACAATAAATATGCGCAAATTTGAGCACCAATACCCATGACATCCTCGACACCGGGACTTTCGATCGCTGCGAAATTTAAAAATTGCAAGTTGAGAGATGGCAGTTTTTATTCGTATATGTGACTAGTATAATGTTTTGTTCTATAGAATTACGCAATTTCGGCTCAATAATTATTTTTCTAACAAAATATGCTCAATGTTGTGCTTGCGGGGGACCCTCCTTTAAGGTTTTTTCACATATTCAAGAACATAAGGTGTTTTTCACTAAGAACAAAAGGGGACCGCTCCTTTAAGGTGTTTTTCACATATTCAAGAACAAAATTAATAGATTATTGTCAATGTTTTCTATGGTTTTAAAGGAAAATTGATATATCAAAATCTTGATTCCCATTACTGAATGCATCTTTAAGTTTGAAACTTAAAATAAGAGACACATCACACAAGTTCTGTCGTAATCCCCTGTACATAACATATAATGTGCAACTGTGGTGAAACTTGTGTTCGCCCAATTGCACTACCTGACATACAGCACATTGTATATTCTGCCTGCAGTAATGAACTTGTCAACAAAGTGCATAGTTCAGAGTTATTTTGTACACCAGTGCCAGGATTCACCTCTGACAGGCCTCAAATTAATCGAAGGCAATTGCCTTCGATGCCCCACCTAGTTGCCTAGATGCCCTCCATTTCTGGCTATTTTCACTCCATTCAAAAGCACATAATTGCCTTGGCGCCCCTTTCAAATAGCTTGCCCTTTTAATTTCTTTTCATTTCTTAATTTGAGGCCTGCTCAAATTTGCATAGAGTATCCTCAGTGTCACCTCAAAATTGAAACAACGTCTTCACAAAGGAAGCAATTGTTTTCTTGGGCAAGTGCATGGCTGGGGGAAATATGTATTTCCCTGGAAGCAAACAAAATTTCCCAGATTTACCTCTGTTTCTTATGTTTATTCTGGGGAAAACCTTTTGGAAGACGATGATTTCCACTCGATAGAATGACGTTATAATTGCTGGTTCCCAATTTTAAATAAAATGTATTCCGTTTGACGGAATAAACCGTATTTAAAATTGGGAACCAACGTCATTCTATCGAGTGGAAATGATCGTCTTCCAAACCTTTTCCCACCAAATTTCCCAGGAATGAGATTCCCCAATTCCCCTTTTTTCCATGCCTGGTCCAATGCACTGGCATTTTATGCATATTATAAGAGGTATTATATCGACGTTTAAATTAAAAAATGGCAGTTATTACTATTTAACCCTTATTCTAACTTGTTTATTTGCTTTTGTTTTCTTATTTTTCGCAGGATATTCTTATAGGTGCACGGTCTCATGCTATTTATAAAAGAATGGGCATCTCCAAGAAAGGCATCATCAGGTGTGGTGAAAGATCTCCCAGGCATCAAACCAAGCTACCACAAACCAAGCTGAGATTTGGCCCTAGATATACCTACCTGCCTGCTATCCTACCAATCTTATCAATTAACTTTTAGAGAGAAGAAATCACTTCATATTTAATAATGTAAATTGAGATTGTGTTGTGTGAATAAAACATCTGGTTTTTTTGTGGATGCCCTAACACTGTTTTTTATCCAGAGTTTTCTTTTATGAAGTGAGTTTACAAGCCCATCTTTATTCTTGGTGGCGACAAGCTAATCTAGTGATGACAAACCTTATTCTAAACTACAATCTTGGGAAAAAGACTCTTGTCACTGTCCATTTTTACAATGGAAAATAAATATTTCCCCTCTTGCCCCATGCAATGTTAAGTTGAGAAAGATCAGTATGTACATGAGTTAGTTATTGTTGTAGCTATGGCCTGGTTATCTCAAAACAAGTATCTCCAAACCTTTGCACAGTTTCAAAAATATGTGTCCAGCTTACCCATCAACTGTTTTCATAGAATGTAGGGTAAAGTCGCCAGTTTTCGGTCACTTCGCCTAAATCGTGTAATGTAATGAAAATGGCCTCGTCATTATAAACTGACGACTAAAAAACACCGCATAGTTAATGCCCAGTATTGCTTTGAAATAGCGACGACCGATGCAATTACACGATTTTGGTGAAAGTGACCAAAAATAGGCGCTGACCGAAAACTGGTGATTTTACCCTACAACGTTATCTATCAGAAGTCCATTGGTTGAAATAGTGTGTTTAACTTTTTGATACCCATTCTTATTGGGTTCATTAGTCTTTAATGAAGTAACAATTGTTAGTTTCACCAAGGAGTTAACTATAACTCCATGATTTCACTGTACACTTTGACCAAACAATATCCGGTCAACAAGTATTCTAATAAACGCATCATAATAGTATGCATGTAACTACAACACAACAGCATTGCATCTTCTCTATCAAAGAAGAATGTTGTTCCTGGCGCACAAAGTGCTGCACCTGTTATTTATTTCACTTATTTCACTGTTCACTTATTTCACTGTTCACTTATTTCACTGTTCACTTTGACCAAACAATATCGGGTCAACAAGTATTCTAATAAACGCATCATAATAGTATGCATGTAACTACAACACAACAGCATTGCATCTTCTGTATCAAAGAAGAATGTTGTTCCTGGCGCACAAAGTGCTGCACCTGTTATTTATAAATTACACACTGACGTCATCTCCATGTTTTCTATTTTACATGAAAGTCATCCTTAAAATTGTCACATTCCAAAGTTTGAGTTGCATAACTCCAATGGTTCTATTTAAGAAGCACAAGGTTGCGATACATTTGCCCATTGAGTAGTACAGACTGGTTGGTGGTTAACCACATTTGGCAATAATTTACCACATTTTAGCCTATGATATTTAAATGAAACATTTCTGGCCCCTAAGATTTTTACAGACGATGAGAAAAATATCTGGATGTGAAAAAATTCATAGCCCAAAAATGTGATCGGAACATACACGTTTAAGCCAACAGTCAAGTTGCCTGTTGGGGGCAGTGGTGACATCGGCATGTAATGTAGTGAAAGGTACAGCATTTTGCACCTACGGATGACATTCTTTGATTGCATGAATAAAAATAATGTTGTTTTGCGGTTAAATATGGAATTTCTTATACATTGTGCGTGATGCAAAAAGGTGGTGGAGAATGACTGGGGTTTTAGTAAATGGGATACATAGACTCAGCCGGGGTATGAGTTGTCACCAGACCCTAAAGAGGGGTATATCCCAGTGTTGGGGTACTGTATACGTGGTAATTTTCGCGAGTGGACATGAAAACGCAGAAATTTTAGAAAGTAAATCAATTTGGACAACGGCTTGAGATAACTTTGTCACTATTCAGTATAACTAAACTGCACCAATAAAGTATCTAAACACTTACAAATTGTCAGATTTATCCGGGAACCTGAAATAGTATGCAAAAAAATGTATTAATTAATTCGATTCACAGTTATCTTCTGCGCATTTTGACACCTCTTCTGTTGCGCTACGATGTTGTTTGGCGGATTATGGGCACATGAATGGCTTAAGGTCGAATTTCAAAAGTTGCAAATGAGCTCCTATTCACCCCAATTCCAGAAGGGAACTCACACAAGCATCACACACGGACAAAATCAAGACAAAAGACACCAATTAAACCCATATTGATGTATGCCTCCCATCTCTGTTTTGTTATTGACAATTAATGCTGATGCTCATCGCAATCGATTTGTCTGATGATTGATTACTTAGACTTGGAGCCTAGGGGCCGGGGGCGAATTTATTAACCGTACACACTCACTGTATAAATGTATTGCTGTACAATGTACATGTGCTATGCGCTTCACTCCGTCAGGTATCAAATGTTGTTTACGGTAACGAACATCGCGGGCCGGGGGAGCGGTGGCGTAACGAGGGTATTAGAAAAATGGAGGTGGGGGGGGGGGGGGGGGGGGGGGGGGGGGGGGGGGGGGGGTGGGGGGGGGGGAGGAGAGACCCGTGCTCCAGTCGAAGGCTTTTACCCATGGTGGGAGAAACACTATTAATACAAAATCAAACTCTTCCAGTGGGAATGCCCCTCCCCTCTAGTTACGCTCCTGAGCCATGGGGCAAGGGAGCGGTGGCGTAACTAAGGGTATTCGAAAAAAATGGGAGGCATGAAGACAGGCCTGTGATCGGAGGGACATGCCTATACATACAAAATCGATAGGCCAAATATACCAACACTCCCGATCCTTAAATATAAAGTGTAGCCGCACTCTCCGACCTCTCACACCCCCCCCCCCCTCACTCCCTCTTTCAGGGACGTAACTCCCAACCAAATGAAATGCGGACAAACTCTATATGTATATTAACCCATATGTTTACGGTAACGAACATCGCGGGCCGGGGAGCGGTGGCGTAACGAGGGTATTAGAAAAATGGAGGTGGGGGGGGGGGGGGGGGGAGGAGAGACCCGTGCTCCAGTCGAAGGCTTTTACCCATGGTGGGAGAAACACTATTAATACAAAATCAAACTCTTCCAGTGGGAATGCCCCTCCCCTCTAGTTACGCTCCTGAGCCATGGGGCAAGGGAGCGGTGGCGTAACTAAGGGTATTCGAAAAAATGGGAGGCATGAAGACAGGCCTGTGATCGGAGGGACATGCCTATACATACAAAATCGATAGGCCAAATATACCAACACTCCCGATCCTTAAATATAAAGTGTAGCCGCACTCTCCGACCTCTCACACCCCCCCCCCCCCCCTCTCCCTCTTTCAGGGACGTAACTCCCAACCAAATGAAATGCGGACAAACTCTATATGTATATTAACCCAAACTAGTCGGTTATGCCCCCCCCCCCCCCCCCCCCCCCGGTTAAGTTTAGGCCAATTCCAGTGAACAGTATTATATTAGGCTTAGGGGCCAAGCAAGTAAAAGCCTATGTGATGGAAGAGTGGTGCATTAAACCTTTCCCATGGTGGGTTGGGATTTTCCAGGTTTATCAACCTGACCGGGGTAGGAATGGGGTAAAGATAAGGCCATAGGGTGGAGTGGTATACCCAGACGGAATAGGGGTATTCCCCCGCACCGCTGTAGGATGGTGGGGCCTTTACCAAGTTGTAAAGGGCATCGGTCGGTGGGTCTAATGGAATTTGTCCACGCAGCCTGAGTGATAGGGCCAGGGAGTTTCACTAAAGATACTTTATGGCCACGACTCGGATTAATGGAGCGTTCATAAATACTTCGGTGGCCTGTTGGTATATGCTTGAAAATTTGAGGGGGTGGTCAAACACTTTTTAATTTTAAAAACATTTTTGGAAGCTTCCCCAAACCCCTGCATACCTACATTATTTATTCATAGTTTAATCAAATCTTAACAATTCCAAAAAATGTCATGTCGGCATACAAATGGCCAGAGGGATCCATATGGGTATGGTGCCGGTCTGGGCTTTCTCTATGATTGACGGTAAGTCCATCTACAACGGTGCAGCCCCCCCCCCCCCCCCCCCCCCCCCCCCCCCAGGGTACTCGAATTTGAAGAGGGTAGGGGTGGGGCCGAAACTGGGGGCTTTCGGAACTGAATGGTTAAGTCTCAGAGACCATACTGAATTCTTATCGTGACCAAATTGTGTCCGAACTGAATTGTAGTCAACATTTTGAACTGAATTTAGGCCAAATTTGCAGAGGCTACATAATTCGACTTATTCATAAGATTTTCACACCTTAGGGCCTATATGATTTTTGGTTGAATTTGGGATCTAAGGGAACTGCCAACGGGATGAAAAGGGGTCTTAT